>JAQIXP010002927.1:0-14022 GCA_034700285.1 Proteroiulus fuscus
ACTTCAATGGATAACACATTCTCCATAGAGGTATGTTCAACTTGCCAGGCCTTATATATTTATAAAATAAAAAAAAAATCTTAGTAGGCTGTGATTTTACTATACTAGTTTAATGATTTAATTTGACAATTCAATGGTAAAATTATTTTCAAAAAAATGTCTGAATTGTGTTCTACTTTAAAATATGGTACTTATAAAAAAATTGAGTATTCAATAAACAATTGATGCAACAACAATGCTTGTCCCATTCTGTCCAGCAAATTGCTGTAATTTAAATACTGGATTATACGAATAATACTAAGAAACGCCTAACCATAATTAGTTTAAAAAAACCAAATGTACGGAAGTGACAGTTACCAATTAAGCACAATATTGGTTAAATACATTATTGCTTGAATATTGAGCAATTATAGGGAGAGTTAATAACTGCATGGTGCTTTAATTTCTGGAACCCCTAATTTCTAGCTAAACTAAATTGACCTCTAGTTAACGTCGATTGTTTGTTCCTAATTACATAAGGATGATTGTGAATATTAATTGACCAGTTCCTCATATTGTCTGTCTTGCTAGTATACTATAACTTCCATTTCAAAATGATAGGCCTACACAAAGCAGTAAAAAAATATTTCTCGTGTAAAAAATATCATGGCTACCATAATCACATGATTATGGATTATGGTATCACATGATCCCTGCCATGTGATTATGGTATAGTATCCACTTGGTAACAAACACCCTTAATTTTTTTTCCATAACACTTTTTATGTAAAAACATGGGTAGAAAATCTCAGAAATTTTTTGCGCTATCTATTAGTAAAGGAAGCGAGATTTCTCATTGGCAGTTTCTGAGCAGATTTCTGGAGATTTTGCATATAGTTCAATATAATTTTTGCTCATTTTACATATTTTTGTCACAATTTGATTTGCAAAATGAAAGTGATTTTGCAAATCAAATTGTGGCAAAAATATGTAATAAAAACAATGGTCCCATCTTCAGCGCAACACATTGCCCAATATGTTTAAAAATAACTCCAGTCATGCATTCAGCTTCCCCCCCCCCCACAATTTTAATTGGACTTTTATAAAAAGTAAAAAAAATATATAAAAAGTGTATAAGGCCACCCTGGCTGCTTCACATTCCCATTATCAACGAATAGTCAACTCAAGTGCCCCGGATACGAGCTTGTCAAAACATTTCATTTGATATAAAAGTGACCCCTATAGTCCTTATAATATATACGTGGGTTGATTCAAATTCTGTAGAATTGAGGGCGAGTTTTATAAAAAACCAAAACCCTGACTGGACAGTTAATAAAATGTCAGAGAATATTTTTGTTGTGTTTGGTACATGCTAGGTACTTTTCAGTCCAGTCGCCATTGTTGTTGTTGTTTGTGTCGAATGGTACAATGTTTATGTTTACATGCTTCTACGAATTTCAATTGTTCTATTCTGCGCATGTGCCACTGATGCATATCGAAAAGTGTAAAGTTAACAAATTTTCAATTTTAACGCCATCCCAACTACAAGGGGTGTTGATAAGCAAAAATAATAAAAAGGAAACTCGTTCATAATAATTCACATGCTCTATACACGGCACAAACCATTATACGCCCAAAAAAACATTATTAAAAAGAAAAAAATAATAAGGCTTAAATTTTACTTCCGACACCTAGTGTGCACTTGAAGAACTGATGTGTGCACTTGCTAAATTCAGCGTGTCACAGGTCAACTAGCGAGTCAAGACATAAATCACGAATTAGCATTCAAAGTATACAAACCAAGTTCAACAAACAATCTGAAAAGCTGCACAGAAAAGCCATTGGCCCACATTTAACCTATGACTCAAAGTTTGGCATTTTAAAATATTTAATGATTAAGTTTTATGGATAATTCAGGCAATATTAAAAATGGTGAAGGTAAGAAGTAGGCCTATCATCCTATTGCATCTTAGCACCCCATAGAACATGATGGTAACATCTGATGCACCCCTCAAGTATGTCATCAATTATATTCAATGCATTTTTGTCAAATTTATGAGATTTCTGATCGTTACCCATGTCTCACAATTTTGCAATGAATTTATAATCAATGGATAAAATGTATGAAATGGTCTCAGAAAGCAGGCAATGGGTTCCCCAGTTGACCTCTGCAGTTCATGCTTAGTTCTTTGGCCTGGCACGTGCGTGTTACACTTGGTAACATGATTCTTCATTTCTGATCAGACCATATTTTTGCATGAAAGTCTAGGTTTGTAGTAACTATTTGATTGCAAAATTTCATATCTGAAATTCATATAAATTTTAGCCAAATAAATATAGGTTCAGATAATTATTTTTTTCGTCAACTTTCGCAATTTTTTGTTTTATATTGTTGGATCATTTACTGCTACATAACATGGATATCAATGCATTTTTCTCATTTAATCAACATACATAGAAAAGGCATTAACTTCGAGCACCAGTCCTGAGATACTTGGAAATGGTAAAATAAGAGAAAAATTGTTTTTATACCAGCAGCTGGGTAGAAAGTAAATTAGCAAGAATACAATTTGCTACACTACGAGCTCTTATAGTTTGCCATCAGTTAAAATAAGATAAGATATTCCATTGAAAAACCGGTTTTCCAATGGGTAATCTTAACTTCTTTGAAAATGAATGCACATGCATGCACTAAAATCTTTACTTTTTAAGTAAATCCAAGTGATTTATTAAATCCAGATCCATTTCTGGTATAATCATCCTAACCAAAATTAAAATAATTTCTGAGGCAATTCATGAAGCCATAAGCAAACTAGTTATAGTATAATTGAGTCTAGTTATACATAACTTTATACTATCGCAGCCCAGAAAAATCGCGTGAAGCCTTCAGTAGGATGATTCAACAAAATATATAAAATAGAATTAATCATATCCAAAGACTGACAGCCCAGCTCTACGGAATTGAAATAAAAGGAGGTATATTACAGCCCAATAGGGACATAGTATAAAAAATACCAACTTTTTAAACAAGAGTATAGTTCTAAGCCTATTTCAAAAAACTCCAGGCTCCGAGATACTATTGGCCAGGGTCATCACGTCGGGTTTTGCGAGTGCCACCTATCCGCGAACCCAGCCAACTACAAATTCTGATTCAGGAAAGGAAAAAAAAGCAAGCACGGTCACGATTAGGCTTAAAATTGATGTATTTTCTATAGATGTGACCAGAGTTGATGGATAACTTTTAGAAGACGAATAAAACGGGCTGGAACGAGCGAGCACAAATCATTCGCCGTTGGCACATACGACGACGATGACGACGACCTCTATGTGAGTTGCCACCATCTAAACTGCGATCTATACACACGCACGCAGCATTAGACGCGTCAACGCAACCTATATAACGCATATTTTATGTGTAATCAGCAAATAATGAAGTTTAGCAGTACATAGCATAAAAACGCAAAACAGCTAAAAACAACTGGAACTGGGAACCAAAAATAGTGGTGACACCTTGTAACCTCTAACACGTGCTGCCACCGCATGTGTCCACGAAGACCGTAGCTTAACCTCGGACAAAACCCAACGACTGACGACCATCTAGACTTTGTACTGACCACTGCCCCGTGCAAGCAACAAAAAGATCGCGTGTATTTTCCGCGCACATGCACGCAACGCACGTGGTTTGTTTCGTCACATAAAAGCCATTCTAGTCTCAGCTGTGAAAAGAGCCCATTTTCTGGTACAGTATAATCATATATCGTAGCCATTCGTATTTACAATTGAGCTGTAGCGAAAGATAGAGGCTAAAAGCAGGGCGGGAAAAGCTTTCCACTAAAAAAAAGGCAAAAAGCGCCCCACCATAAATTGCAAATTTTGCGTTGAATGGGTAAATGCAAAGCGTCTAGTTCTAATTAAAAGCAATAATCTATAAAACACTGCCGCTATAAAAGGTGTACACCGTGATTATGTACTTAACCTTTCGCTGCTGCTCGTCCGCCATTGGCGGGCGCTAGTCACGTGATCGCCTCAGTCGTGCCATATTTGGAATAATGTGCTATTAAAAGTGTGCCAGAGGTTTCCTGGAGAGCAGTACGGCCATAATTCATCAAAATTGCGTGGAATATTGGACACAATTATTGCCGCGCCACAAATCACACGCGACAGATGAGTTCCTATCAGTTCGTCAACGCTCTAACGTCGTGCTACAGCCAGCGTGGCCCAGACCCTGCCGGCCAGGACTATTATTCCCCCAATGTTCAACCCTACTGCAGTTATAACCCAACGGCAGGCAACCCTTCGCCGCAATATTCCTCGTACACGCAGCAACAGCAGCAGCAGAATGTGCCGCACATCCAAAATGGCGACCACTACGGTAACGGAGGGACCCAGCGGCTCAGTCACCCCACCACCAACAACAACCCGGGACAGGTACGGACCACGGTGGGACCCCCACCCCAGCCCCAACCGCCGCCGCCGCCACCGCCCGTGGCCGTGCAGGCGCCCACCACCGTAGTACCTGCGCCCTCCCCAGCCTCCATCCGCAGCTGTAAGTACGCAGATTCGAACACTGGCTCGCCCCAAGATCTAAGCACGGGCGGAAGTGGTCAAGGGGTGCTGACTGCCCAGCACCATCCACAGCAAGCAACTAGTCCTCGACAACAACAACAAACGCAAACGTCCCAGCATCAAATGCAACAACAACAACAACAGCAGCAGCAGCAGACGGGCAACCAACAACAAGGGAAATCGCAGTATTCAGGGAATCCGCCGCAAATTTATCCGTGGATGAAGAGAGTCCATCTCGGCCAAAGTAAGTAGTAAAAAAATTGCATCTTGATGTTATTTTACCCAGGCATCCATTTTTATGTTGCACGCGAGGAACATCCCCCTCACGTGGTCTTTCCGCACGTGGGGATGATCTGATCGTGGCACGCGCACGAAACAAATATTTGCACGCGAGAAATTGCGTTGCGCGTGTCATTCACGATCCTTGCGTAAAAAAAATCCCAAAAAAGTCCTATCGTTGGGTGACCTTATTTTTGCGGGAAACGCAGATGAAAACCTTGTGCCGCCGGAGATGCTCGGAGATGCCGCCAGCTAAAGATGCTGGAGAAGCGCGCTTTTCAGAGCAGCGTGAGGCAGCGAGATTGCCGGCTTTGGCACGCAGCGCTCCCGCTTCCGTACTCTCCTGCGAGAATCCTCGACTAACCTGAGGGCACAATCCGGCAAAACGACGATAATAATTATTAGTGTGCCCTGGTTGGGTTTCCCTTTTATTTTTTATTTTTCGTACGAAATGAGCCAACCTGCAGTCCGATTGGATCAAGTACCATTTGCTTTTATGGTGGTAATAAAACGTGCGTTCAAGTTTAAGGCAAAGTTACGAGCCTTGCACGTGAACGAGCAGCATATTTATTGTCTCTGAATATAACCCTTGTATGTGTGTATGTATAAGCCTTACGAGTGACGACAACGACAATTTTATCAAGTACCCAGTTTTTTTTCCCTAACACCATAACTCCTTTTCTAAGAGTACATTGTAACACATTGGAGTAAAATAATATGTAGCCAGGGAAAAAAAAGCAATTCAGATTCATTCATAGACACACACAGGCTGCTGGCAAAAATGTCTGCCAGTCAGGTATATAACAGCCTATTGCGTACGAAAGAAAGCCATAAAAATTGTTGTCGGGGTGGATACATGAAAATCCAGGCACAAAAAAATGAATTTGGGAACTACTGCTTTGCACTACCAAAGTAGCATCAGCTGTAAGCTCAGTGGATTTATTTATATGCTGGTGCGAAAATCGCAATGCCATTTATATTTCCAATGTCAAAATATTTTTTTTAATGAGTGGTTGAAGTGGCTGACACAGAAAACCAGTGTGGTAATTATGATCTAATTAATATTGGCAGTTATTATATGCTAAAAATTCTGATGGGAGGCTGTCAAATTTTCAATAAAATCAAAATGTAAGGTAAAATTATACTGGTCTCAAGGATTTTTTTTTTTCAAATTGCGAAGGAAATTATGATATAACCCTAAATTCCTACAGCTTAATAAACTTAATATAAATTTATATGTATGATATCAATTAATGTGAATTGTTTAACTACATAGAACTATGAATTTGGTTTGTAAAATATGTATAAGACAAGATTTGCCTCAAATATTGTTTAAAATTATAATTGTTTTCCATTGCCTAAGTAAACACATGAGTGGTTAACAATGTAATGTATACCATAGAAATAGCAAGTTATTATTAACAGTAACTTAAAATATCAGCGGTGTGATTGCATGTGAAAATGTGAAAATTTGGATAAGTTTGTGAGAAAATGGGAAAAAATGTAAAATTGGACATAATCTCTGCAAATTTAGATTTATTTGAATAGCAAAAACTACATGTACGTATTAAAATCAAAATTCAAAATTTGTTTAATTTTGTTGGAATTAAGGCTTGTTTTTATTTTTGAAATCAGGTTCTCAATTTGAGATGTGAAAATACTAAGATATCAAATGTAAAATATAAAAAATCAGAATATGAAAAATGTAATAAATGCAAGAATCAGAAATGTGAAAAATGCAATTAATACAAGAATCAAAAATGTGAAAAATATAAAAATCAGAAATGAGAGAAATCGTGAAAATTCCATGCTTGTCCAACCACACCCCTCAACCTTGCAGCTTAAGCAAGGTATAAATTACTGTATATCATATAGCTTTCGCTTCTTTTATGTAAAACAATAATTCAGAAAATTATAAAATTGTGTTTATATCCCTTTTAATGAATCAAAATTTTTTAACTCAAATGTTGCCTTAAAATTGTAAATATATTTTCAGTTACATCAATTAGATGTTTTCAATCACAATCACATTTACAAAAACTATGAAAATTATAAATTATGATAGTTATTAATACCATGCAATGCATGGTCTATCCTAAAAATCTTGTTTTCACAAAACTCATAATAAAAAAAATTAATTTTTAACTGCTTTTTGATCGAGCCATTTGGGAAAATGCAAGTTTGAAAATGTAAATATATTAAAGCAAGAGCAGCTTGTAGAATAAATATTATTCGCTTGCATGGTTAAAAGAATTGGACGTGAGTGCAATTTCAATATAGGCTACTTGATTCAAAAGATTGTTTAATGTATAGGCCTATATCTATATACAGAAAGAGAGAGAGAGAGAGTTGAAAACAAAAGCACGTGTGTATATTTATGCTATACATCTCCATTGCATTTGTATATATATAAGATAATAAACATGGCCGTTTCCAAATGATGATTATAATAAATGACGATTTAAACGAAAATTGCTTTGCCACTAATTGAACTCCACAAATCACCTCTGAAAGGGTATATACTCGATGGGGGATGATCTTCATGCAAATGTGTTGTAAATCATAGGGAAAAAAGTCTATACCATAGATTGTTCCCTTATTAAACTCGTGCTTTATAAATAGAATCGTGTTATTACAGACGTTATTAGCTTTTTGAAAATAACCGTGAAATGTATTTATGTCATTTCAAAACCATCTTAACATATAACTTTCTATTTTTATCCTAAATGTTATGTGGGCTTAATTCACACAAAATGTGGTGACAAATATATTATACTCACTCAGCTTTTACTCCAAAATGTTTGATTTGGATATTTTAGAAATGTTATATACTGCTTACCTGCAAAAGAAAAATTAAACAGAATTAGTTTTATATCATATTATTTACATGATTTATAAAGATTTAACGAGCTATTTACACGTTAAACTACCTGCCGATACTTTTAAATTAAAAATAACTGTATACCTGGTAATATAAACTAAATAATTTTATTCGTGCATATATCCTGTGTAGTGTAAGTATAATGCTTGGGCCAGCAATAACCCTTGGCTCATAGTGAGTTAACCGAGGTGGGACTAACGCGAAAATGCTTCCTTATAGAAACTTAAAAATTAGTTTTGTTGGAAAAACTACTAACTCGATCATGGTTTGTCTACCATGAGCATAGGGTTATCACTGACCATCTAATATCTAGAAGAATGAATGCATGTAGTTTCGGTTCAAATGCTCAAATGCGCATTAAACGATCAGGATAAGAAATGCTTTCTTAAAGTATTAAAGCAGTGATAATTTACCATTATTTCGAAAATTTCATTCCTCAAAAACTATTAATATAATAATAATTATAAAAATAATAAATAATAATTTATTTACGCATTTAAATATAAAGAAAGTAACAATGCAATGGTCACAAAATGGTATTGTGATCAAAATTGTCCATTAAATTTTGTTTTAAATGTTGCTAGAAAAAAACAAGAAAAAATTAAGCACTAGGCCTATACTGGAAAAGTTTGCTAATAAATTTGAAAAATTGTGTTTTTAAATTTGCTAAGAAGTTGATCAGAACTTATGGTTAACAAAGTGAGGTTGAGTTGCACATGTTTTGATGCTGAAATTCATACAAAATTTCTGCATTTCTTTGAAATATTCCAAATTTGGTTCTGTTCTCAGAAAAATATGAATAAAAAACTTATGTATACCATTGGTGCACAAATGAATATTTGATTACTTAAAATACCAACATAAAATGTCTTTACAAATCCATTTCACAATTTGAAGGTCATTCAGGTCATTTTCTAAATTATTACCTACATAATCTTAATATAAAGCAGTGACGTCATATTGTAAATAAGTGGTTATTTAATGGCAGAATTTAATATATTTATTTGGCCATTAAATGGCAGTAAATAAAGCGGCACGTGTTGTGCTGATATAAAAGGGAGTCGATTTTGGTTGTTATATAGGCCTACCCCAAGCTGTCTCTTTAATTCTTTACCATTATTACCTACGTAATAATTCACCGAAGAGTATAAGCATACATAAGTTGGGGAAGTTATTAAACACAAAAACCTTAGTCACAATTTCTTACCACGGGTTTTATACCCTTACTCACAACCACTATTGCATGGAATTGTTACAGGGGAGAAAAGAGAAAAAGTGTGCAATTTATAAGAGAAGAAAAATCACATACAGTAAAATACATGTATAACAGGTCTCGAGTCTATTTAAATGCCATTATAGTTTGGCAGATAGTTTTATGGAAAGTCCTTTAAGGTCAGGGAATATATTCATTTTGTGAAACACTTTGGAAAGTCAAGGAACTATTTGTGTGACTGAAATCTTAAACATTTCTTTATGCCAATAGAAAAAATTTAAACATTAAATTTCAGAATGATTTCTTTTTGAAATTTTTCAAAAAATTGGATTTCTAATGGCATCTGGATTGGTTTTAACAAATGCACATGTATGCAACTATTTTTATCTCTGCATATATGTTTTTTTATCTAAAAATAAATAAACAACTAGACTAGTCATACATGTCAATTTATCCGAAGTTTTCAGCAAAAATGTTGTATGCAGACTTACTTTAAAAAAGTCTAAATATAATGTCAAAAAAAGCAAATTTCGTGGAATTTGACTTTTTTTTCTCGTGTTTTTCCCAGCTAAACAAATGTAAACTGGAGCTAGTTTTTGTTTGGTATGTCTTCATTGTAGAAAAGGTTAGATAGGGAAGTTGTATTACAATGACCTTAATAAATAGCTGACCTTTTAGTGCATTTTGTTATCGTGAACGATAAATCATCTTATATAAAAGATCCCAATTTCCATATTTTGGCTCTTAGGGGGTTTGACCCTCCCTTCACAACACCCATTTTGACGATATAGAAACTTCAGCTTATCCTAAAATGTCATATTCTAGAAGATTTTTAGACACAAACTTTCACATTATGCAAGCATTATAGGTCCATTGAATTTCATAATTTTATAAAATCAAATATTTTTTCTGGTTTATATGAAATGTCTATACAAGCAGTATCAACCATGCAACATGCCATCGAAATCTGTCTAGAATAAATCATTTTTATGTTAAAAGTTCAATCCTTTTGACATTAGAAATACTTTACTGATATACATACTCGTGGGACTGATAATTTTCCTAATTATCCAAGCAAAATATTGCATTACCAGGCTTACTGCGCTTTTTCCCTGCTTAAAATCAATATTTTATATTGCTAATGAAAGCAAAATTGAATTTCTGTAATAAACATGAAACAGCTAGCCTATATAGGCTGCAACTATACAATGTTTGGTAAAAAGGGTATAGGCCTAGATGGAAAATCATTCGCCTTGGTAAATGAATGACGTCACCGCACTTTTCTTTAGAAGGCTAATTAATACAAAAGGCCTTTCTATTCGTAAGCAAATTTTTCATAAGCCCTTACAATGTTTTTAAATCCAAATAAAAAGATTTTTGTGTATATGAAAATGCTTGAAGTACCAAAAAAGGCCTTGGCCTATATTCATATATTTTATTCAAAAATGATTTCAATTCAATAAATTGCTTACTGTCATTTCAACTGTTAAATTAGACAACAATAAAGATAAATTTATCATTTCTTTAAAAATGGCACTGGATAAGCTGAATAGAAAAAAAAATCTACCTAAAATTATAGGCTATTCATACCAGCTAGTGTTGCAGGTATATTCAAAAATACATTTTAAACTTCTTGAACATTTTTTTTTGCTGAATTTCAAATGCATTATAAGATGTGCAATTTGAAGCAACCTGTTCAAAATGAAATGCTATAGAGACTATCTAGCAGAATTTACCCACACTATAATTCATTGTTGTTTTTTGTGTGGACAAATCAACGTCTGAACCATTCTTGAGTGCATGTTGTGCTCATAAATCAAAATTCCTGAATCATAAAATGAGGTTTTTTTTGCTCCATGAAGTCAATTGTTTTAAATGGCAAACTATGGGCATTTATCGCTATTACAATAGCTTATTACACCTTATTATATAATTTTAAATATATTCAGATTCACTTTGGCAATCATTTTTAATGGCTATAGACCTAAAGTTTTTTTTCCTCAAATATATAGGTTTTAACTAAATTTTTAACTGCAAGTAAATAAGTTTAAATTGGTTCTGCTATCATTAGAAAATTTGAAAAAAAAACAGATCATTAATCAACACAGGAATGCAAAATTTTCAAGAAATTCATAACGAAAAGTAAAAATCTATAGTGCATAAAAAAGTTTAGCAACAATCTATTTATACACGAAGAGTGGCTTGCATTATTCACATTTGAATCACCTTTGAATCAGTGTTCTTATCACTGATATGTGTATAACGGGAACCTATAGGCCTACTTAAAAACCAGATATTTAACATGTAGGCTTACGTATACTTCTAGCCATATATAGCTAAATGATAACAAGAGAAATTGCACTTCTATTGGATTGGATACACACACAAATCCAAACACTTCACTAATTCAACATCACAAATTGATCAAAACACGAGCACTGAATCCCAGCAAATTATCTCATATATCCGAAATTGTGCTCAATTGTGAATTCCCAGAAATTCGGATAAAAGAAACAGTTTTGTACACATGTAGTAAAAAAAAACTTCGTACAATTTTAATGGAGATATGTCCCTGTAAGATAAAAACAGAAACTCAAGTGAACTTTGCTGAAGTATTGATTTAACAAATAGGCCTATACCGGTATACATACTGTAACTAACTGTAGGACTCCATATACATAAAATATAAATTATAAATACATGTAATTTGAATTAATTTATACTTGTGATAGTTTTCCAATTATAAACTGTTAAAAATTTGACGAGATTTGAAATAGTTTATTTATTATTTATGCATTTCTTCCTATACAGTATCTAAACTGAGAGTAAAGCCTATAAATAAACACTGAGCCCCCATAGTAAAATCACATCTTAATAATTGTATTTATTTTCATTTTTTTCAGTGATTTTAATTGGTTAATGCTGTTCACATGAATTGCTATAGCCCTACATGAGTTAGTATGTGTTGATGTTATCTTTCGTAATAAAAAATATTTGGCCATCCAAAATGTATGCAAAAATAACCTGATAACCAAAACATTATTGTAAAAGTTTGTCAACGAAAATATGTATCAAAATCACATGTAAATTACATGTATAAATTTCTGTATGTACAAAAATATTTTCTAATCAGTTAACCATGTGAAAATTTCTGGATGCATTTCTACAGAAAAATTGACACTGATGTTCTGCAGCAAACTAAGCTTCATCACGATTTCTGCAGAACAATCTATGTTTTTCTGCAATGCATTTTCTACAAAATTATGGTTTTCTATTGTTTTCAAATGGGTAGCTAGACCCACAAGTCCAGGTACCCCAGTCTAATATATTCTCACACACGAAATCTGGTAGTTACATTTGCTCAAAATATGACATCATTTTTGACCATTTGAACTGTGTCCATCCATGTTATTCATATATCACAGGTCTATTCCATACGAGAACCATTGGCAAGCCACTGTTTTGCAGCAAGCCTATAAAAAAAAACAGCTGCCCCTCGTTCCATGGGGTGTATACATACACATGACATGCATGGGGTCCATGCATATGGATTACGTGTGGGAAGTGGGGGTGTGGGTTAGCGAGGGAGTGGGGAATGATGGGAAATGAGGGTGGTGGTGGTGAGGCTTAGGCCTAACCCTTGTCAGTAGTGCATGTATTTAAATGGTGTGTGTGTCATGACTGTACTTTCTTTGTGATATGATACATCCCCCCCACAATACATTTTTCTGTTCTTTTTCTGTTTGTGAATTTTGTTTTCTTCCAGATGGAGCGAACGGTTCCGAAAGCAAACGTCAACGAACATCTTACACTCGTTACCAGACGTTAGAGTTGGAAAAAGAGTTCCATTTCAACCGATATTTGACCAGGAGAAGAAGGATAGAAATAGCCCATTCCTTGTGTCTCACAGAACGACAAATCAAAATTTGGTTTCAAAATCGGCGCATGAAATGGAAAAAGGAACACAAAATGCCCCATCACTTACCGCAATCTATGACAGGGTCTCTGGCAGATTTAACGGCGGATACCAAAGGATGAAATTGGGCCTTTCAACCCCCTCCAACTTATCCTTTGCCCCTTTGGGAAGCCACTTGAGCTCTCCTTCCAAAACACAGTGCATTTATAAAGGTACGACACCTGTATGGGTCCCCCTAGAAAATAACACATTCCGTGTTGTTGTTTGTTGTTCACTTTTTCTTATAAAAAGACAACTCTTATAAACTTAAGGCTCCCTTTATGGAGGCCGCCATCTTTGTTCCTGATTCGAAAAGATAATGGGATGTTTATGCAAATGTCCCTTAGAAAACACAACAAGGTATACGACTATATATAATGACTCCGTGACATCTTTTTAATCTTATTCTTATTGCTGCATGGCTTTCGACCCCGAAGAAGCCGAGGAGAAAAGTGAGATATAAAAAGTATATATAATGTACGATTTAAGATAAAAAAAACTATAAATTTTGTGCAAATTAGAATTTTTTTGGTAAATAATATAATTAGCTAAAAAAAAACAACTTCGAGCGAAATTTGTATACCGTACAAAGTAGGTTGTGATGTGAAATCATCTTTTAATTATTTTAATATTTTGTGAGTGTTTTTGTGTGCTGATGCAGATATTGAAATATAAGAAATTTTGATATGAAAAGGTGCAACAATATATCTGTTATATATAAGGAGAGAGATAATTTATTGAAGATGGAATATGCCTTCAGGTTGACTTGCTTGATTAATTTAATAATATTTGCATCAATATAAGTTAACAGTTTTCGTATAAACTTAGTGGAACATAATGCATTGGATTAAACGTTTTTAATATCACATAGGAATTTTTATTTAAAATTCAGAATTTTGTGCTCAGAACAAGGTGCAAATCGAAATAGCAGTTAATTCGATTTGCACGAGATTTTGTTTTCCGGTTGCGCGTGAATTTGTTCCTAAAAGACAACTTTAGAAATAATGAATTCGAATAGAGAACAAGACTTAGCTAGGGGCAGCACTATAGAAAGTTAATTCTACAAATGTACTGTCGATATTTGCTGTAAGGTGGCGCGATTTTATTGACTTAGAACGTGATCACGTGCAAAATTGATCAAGCATCAAT
>JAQIXP010002928.1:0-14021 GCA_034700285.1 Proteroiulus fuscus
CCCCCCCTTAGCCAGAAAATTTTGCTGTACAGTATAGGCAGAGAAAATGGCCGCCTCCTTCTGTAATATGCGATTGTCCCCCTCCCAATCCCCCCTAGCAAAATCCTGTATCCGTCCCTGACTACCGACCTATTTCTTTAATATCATCAATATCCAAACTACCTTTTCTGATAAATATCAATGCCTATCCCGGTCACATTATGGTGGAAGACAGGGCAGAAGCACAATGGGGCCTATATTTGAAGTGCGAAATAAAATTATTGAGGCAGCAATGCTAAATTTACTGTCAGCTTTAATATTAGTTGATTTCTCAAAAGCCTTTGATTTGGTGAATAGACAGTTATTATTACTTAAATTGCATAATTGTGGCTTTCGAGGGAAAATGGAATATTGAAGTCATTTCTCAGTGGCCGTAGACAATGTGTAAAGGTGGGCAACGTATTATCCCTATTAACTACGACCACTAAAGGTATCCCACAAGGTTCAATACTTTCACCTTTTCTGTTCAATATTTACACGTCCGACTTAAATAAGTGGCTATACAAACCCAAACTATTCCCCAATTCGTGGATGACACGTCAGTCTTGGTTGAGGCAGAAACTTTGAAAGAATTAGAACGAAAAGCCCAATGTATTTTGGATAGACTATAGCGGGATGGGCGCTTCAGAATGCCTTTTTGATCAACCACGAAAAAACTAAGTACTTGCTTATGTTTAAGAAAAATGTTACTGAGCACCTGAGGCTGACAATTAATAACCAAAGAATATCTGAAGTTGAAAATGGAAGATTACTTGGACTGACTATTCAGAACAATTTAAAATGGGACATGCAGGCTGACGTGGTGATTACGAAATTATCTCAGATTCTTGGGTTTCTTTATCGAAACTTCACTTTTCCCTATTTATATCCGTAAAGTCCTTTACTACTCATTGTTTCAAAGTTACCTAATATACGGCCTACTGGTGTGGGGGTACATTGGGTTGGTCCAATTAAAGCAAATAACCAGATTGCAAAAACGAATGATCAAATATTTAATTAAGGGGGAACGGCCCTGGTTGGAAATGTGTAAACAGCTCAAAATTTTACCTTTTCCTAAATTAATTTTTTATCAAAGGGCGAATCTGGCTTTCTCATGTCTGCATGGACTGACTAGTGATGTGGCATGGGGAACAGAAAAGGTGTCTGACATCCATGGTCACTTCACTAGGCAGTCTAGTCAAAATAGGCAGCCCTTTGTGAAATTGAATAGATATAAGCAGGAGACTAATTATAGTCTGACCAAATGTTGGAATCAAATCCCTCCAGATATAAGGTCCTTACAGTCGATCAATATTTTTAAGGTGGCTATTAGGGACTGGTTACTCCATGATTTAAGTGAAGAAAATCTCTTTGCATTTAATGTTTTTTAGTAAATTGTTAACTTACGTAATTTGCTTTCCAACTATGTACGAAAGTACTATTCATGCCATACGCACAATTAATTAATTAATTAATTAATTAATTAATAAATAAATAAATAAACATATATTAATAGATATATTTAATCAATATTTCATTTTCTTGTACTTTGCAGGAAGCTTTTTAAGTTTCCAATTTTGTTTAATTTTCCAATTTGTCATAATTTTTACCAATTGTATATTTCATTGATTTTCATATGATTTGTGTGTACCATTTTTTCTATATGTGTTCACGATGAGTTAGTGGTGAAGGCCGCTTAAGAGACCAAAAGGTCTCGTAGGCCTCGTCACCATTTTGTGTAATGGGTGGACAAGAATAAATTAATAATAATAATAGTTTAGCTTTTCTTGTAACTTCTTTTCTTATAGCCCTCAGTTGTTTGCCTGGGGTCTTAAAGGTGGCTATAAACACCAAAAGATACATAGACCATAAGACCAACATGCATGTGCAACATTTGTACTGTAGTTGCAGTTGAAAGAAAATTTATAAGAAATCCCAAAAAAGACTTTGCCAAGTTCATTTGAAAAAAATATGCATAAATGACCATAAATTCATTTTGCTTGAAAAATGCAGAAATCGCAAAAATGACCTTATTAAAATTAACTTATTTAAAATGACTTATTTAAATTATTTGGGAGAAAAAAATGCAGAAATTGCATAAATAACCTTACATTCATTTAAATTATAGCAAAGTGGCAGAAATGGCTTTACTTTCATTTTATTTGAAACAATGCAGAAATCACCAAAAGGGTCGTCAATTCACTTAATTATTATTTAAAAAAAAAATGAATTTGAAGTCATTTCTGCATTTTTTTTTTTTTTTAAATGAATTTAGATGAATTTCTACAATTCCTACAATTTCTGCTTTTTTCAAATAAAATGAATTCAAAATCATTTCTGCATTTTGTTTCCCCTTAATTTAAATGAATATGAAGTTATTTCTACAATTTCTGCATTATTTCAACTACAATGAATTTTAAGTCATTTCTGCAATTTATTCATTTCATTAATTTTAAGTATTTTTTTTACGTTAAACACGTGCATGTCCACAAAATATTGTACTGCAAGACGATGAAAATATAAATATGAGACATTATAAGCCTAGCTAGTTTACAAATACTGATTACTACGATATCATTTACATCTTGTTGATGGTTCTAAACAAATGACATAATTCTTTTTTTTTAGGAGCTTATTGAAGAGGAGCACTTAGACGATTTTTCACAATCAGGGGTATCCAGTTCCACCAGTTCGAGGTTCAGAATTCGAACTAGCAAAGGGAGAAAATCTAAGAGCTCTAATAGTAAGTATAATATTATTATTACAGACACAAATACGTAACTTATTGCCAAATTTTATAATATTTTAATCATATATTTAAAATATTTTAATATTTATAATCAATTTCCACTCTGTCCCTCAGGATTAAAATAATTTTACAAAAAAAAAACTTGTAATAATTCACCTATATAAATGTAATATATGAATTTTTAAATTAGTTAAAAATTATGGGAAGCCATGGACAACTTACGATGCTTATAACTTGATCTTAAAAAAGCAAGTCGACGCTTTAATATTGTTAGGTGTTTCGCAAGAATTAAAGGTAAAAATTTAATAAACCTAAATCTTGCATGTGGGATTTTTTTCGTAAATTATCAATAAATGCCTAGATTTTTCACAATTTTATTTTGAAAGCCTGTCGTGTTGAATTTATGGACGCAATATTTGGAGAAAATTGGTGTCGCCTTCATGAAAAGACTTCCGGTCGAGCAAGGAAAACCGCTCATGAAAGCATACCCGAGGTTGAGGTGAGAATTTTCAAAATCGCTGTTACTTCATTGTTTGTGTTGTGAGGAAGTTTCAAAAAACTTGAAAAATCTTCAAAAACTATAGACATGAAATTCAGCAATTTTAACATCTTACAGGGACATTGAAATCATGTTTGACCATCGTGAAGAACTAGTTCTGCGTGAATTTAGACGAAAGAATTATGGCGGTTACAGAACACGTAAACGGAAAAGAGGGGAAAAAGTTATCAAGAAAAAGGTACAAATAATTACTAATATAGATTTTGAAAGAAAATGCTGATGATGTAAAGAATACTTTTTTATTTTAAGAAAACTAGTGACATAGAATCGAACACAGAGAATGATAGTTCTGACGGTGATTGTACGTCAGATTATGGCTATCTTAGTGAAAGTTCCGTGCTGAGCGATTCGGATACCGATACTGCATCTTGCAGCGGAAATTCCGATACGAGTGTTTCTTCAGTCCACATCAGCAGAGCTGTTTCAAAAACTGCTAGTAAAATGAAGGTAGCTAAATCATCTGCATTCATTTCCAAATAATCCATTAGGAGCATAATATCTACATTTTGATGGCTTAATTCCGAAGTAGCAAATGAGCCAATTTGTCAAAAAGGAGAGAAGTGAACTATTGTGATCCTGGAAGTGTCCCTAATTAACCTAAAATTACAGAAATTAATTTAACCAAGTATTATTAAAGTTAAAGAAGTGAAGAGTAGCGAATATTCAAAGGTATCATTCCTAAAAATTAGAAGTAGCGAATGGTACCATTCGTTAGTTTACCTTTTACAAATTGTTCAGGGCCTGGATTTTTATAACACTAGAAGTAGCGAATGTGTTAACATTCACTACTTTTATTTTGCATTCACTTTATTCAATGGGTAAACTCATAAATGTGCACATTCGCTACTTCTAACTATTTATTTTGCTTTCCTGCAAACTTATTCAAAGTCAAACTAGCGAATGTGCATTTTTAAGCCTTATATTTCTCAAAGTATTTAATTATTTAACAAAAATTAGCACATTCCTTATAAAATATATTTTGGTTCAGCTGGTCACCAAATTTTGTAATTTATTTCCAAATTGTAACTTTTTTTCCATTAAAATGCTATTATATTAGGCGTGTTTTAGCGTTATTACCTTGTCATACGCTGTAGTTATTCAGTTTACAAGTAGTTCTTAACTCTATCATATGATACAAACAAAACACTAAAACGCAAAGTTCTTATATTCGATGATTTTCCTATACGAAACATCCATAATTTCTGTTACCTCATTTGGTACACCACCTATTTAGGTAGATAACCAGTCTGTTACACTTTTGGTTACCCGCATTGTTATCCAAAAACGATAAAACGGCAGACGACAACAGCAAAACGCTCAAGGTCCTAACTATGTATCCAAATGGTAACAGGGTAATAGCGCTAAAACACGCCTATTGTTCTTTATGCAATCTTCCCCTCGACTTTTCCATATATATATAACAGTTATAAAATACCATTTGCATTGTACGTGTATATATATATATACTGTGAAAATTAATAATGAAATGGATTCTTTCTATATATTATATACGCCGCATGCATGTGTGATGAAACTAAATTAAATGAAAGAAAATGGCGGTTCCAAAGGGTGAATGATTGATAAATGCTATTAGAATTAGTTTGGCTATCCTTTTTAGTAGAGAGATCATTTGCTTTATTAATGGTTCCCAACACTCATAAAAAGGCACATAAAAGTAGGCAGTGAGTACATAATGAAAATGAAGTAATGAAATCCAAATGAGAAATGGAGGTGGCAATGTGTAGAAAAGGCATGATTAGCAGATTATCTAAGGGCGTCTGTATAGACACCAAAAATAACACCAACAACAACTTTATATATACCAATAGTATATATTAGTCATTATTTCGGGCCGAGTTCTATATAGTCTCTTATTAGCAGGCCTATAACATATAGCTATTTTGAGGCAAAATATACAGACCAATATGTATATGTAATGTATCCTATATTTTCTTATAACAAGAACATATTGAATTGTGAGTTTGTGATATCATTATTATAGTCTAGAATGCATGCATATGCCCTGGCCTATATATAATACAGCATGTATAGGGCCTAATGTTAAAATCATATATATATATACAGTATATAGGCTATAAATATTCAGGGTAAAAAAATTAAAATAAATCCCTATAATTTTTATGAGTTTTTAATTTTTATTTTAAAAAGTCAAGGTTTTTATCCATTCAGCTTGAGCTATAGCGTATTCCGGCATGCACAACATGTGCAGGTGGTATTTGTGAGTTCAGAGGTGGGGGGGGTTGTCACTAAGAGGTAGGGGGTAAAACCCCCAACCCCCCAGAATACCACACTGTTCCTGCATGCATATTTGCTTATAAATCCATGCATGCATGCAGGTGTTCATTCTCGAAACAATCAATAAAACTTAATATTATTTTACGATATATAAACAATATGGAAATTTTTTCTTGTTCCTATAGCCATATGCAGTTGGAAATGAAAAAAGAAACTTTATATATTAATTAATTTTGATATATACAACTGCCTTCATATCATATTATCAGTATAGAAACGCAAGTATCTCATTACATATACACAGATATGAAAATGAGATGCTGGATATCGGTAAAATAACTGAAATGATGGAATGCATATATATGCCTATTTGAAAATGATTTAGCACCAGAAAATTAATTACTTAACATTTATTGGACAATTAACATTAAAAATAGCAATATCAAATTTCAGTATACATATATTAATTTAGGTATACAATGCATAACCATGACAATGCTAATTAGAAAATATTGCCTTATGCATTAAACAACATATAAATATGCATGTATATGGACTGCATGCCAACTTTTACACATCCCCATAACATATACATAAATAATTCCATCTATTAATTACTTTTACTAAACCAAAATTAATACAGCTTTATAGTTAATTACCAGCTTAATTTGTTGACTTCCATGTATGCATGGAATATAATATAATAGTCTAAAATTTAACATTATTTTAATTGTTAAAACTAAATTTTAAATATTGAATGTTCAAATGAAATACAGCAATGAATGTACTTCAATACACGAGTCGTGAATACGCAAGTATATTACCCCCACCTCTTCGTCCAACCCCCCCAACCCTCCACCTCTTACAAAAATTCCATTACACCCCCTCTTCATTATACAAAATCTGATGAAATTCATCACTACGACCCCCCCCCCCCCACCTCTGAACTCACAAATACCACCCTGTATACATGACTAGATGAATTAATTTTCCAGGAAAAACCACATAATTTGCAACTTTATGATAAATGGCATATGTCCATAATTATATAAACATGGATGGAAAATGCACACATTTTCAACTACAAAAATTTCCTCTTGAACTATATTTAAGGACCCATGGGAAAGTTTATCCTTTCTTTTCTTAAAGTATAAAGTATATGCACTATAACAACTAGTGCGGATATATATGGCCTGCACTTGAGTCGAAATTATTCCTTTAATGTAATTAAACTTGTAACGTTAATCTCATTAGCCACGAAAACATGGACTAATTAAAGAAACAAAAAATAAATTAAAATAATTGCAATTATAGAAGAGAGAATGGAAAAAGGTTTCCTGTGTTTACATATATACAATGCAAATAAAAAGTTTTCTCAAAATTTTCATTTATTCATACATAAAAACCCACCAAAATTACCATAGACAGAATACCAGACATTTTACCATGTTTTAAATAAAAGATAAATAATGACTAAAATTAAAAATTATGTGCATGTATAGCGAAATTTAATAGAATCCAATATTTTTGGCCAAGTTATATGCATAATTGAAAAATCCAGAGCTTATTGCATGGATTCTGGATTGAGATAGGGGGGGAGGAGCAAGGGGGCCACTTGCCCCCCCAAAATGTGGGAAATGTTAAAAAACTTTCCCTAAGTACACTTGAAAACAATGAAAAAAAGTCACTATTTGCAAAAAAATTTCGCCTCAGGCGGCTGGGGGAAGCCCCCCCCCCCCCCGACCCCTCAAGTGGTAAAAGTACTCATGAACGGGACACCTTGACTGTGCCTGTCTGGGTATATGTTTGCCCCCCCCCTTATCATACACCCTGTGCACGCCTAGCTAAGCTTGTTAGTCTCATTGGATTTTAAATGAGATGTCTCATTTTCACTTGGGCCATGCAAACGATCAAAATAAAGATGGCACTATAGGTAGGGCATGGTGGGGATGGGGAGGGGGGAAAGCATCCACAGGTGAAAAGTGGGTCCACAACCAGTGGGGGTATTGAAGTGGTACCCTCGACATGCAAAGTTCATCGATTTGGGAGGCCATGGCCCCCTTGCACAGGGGCGGATACAGGATGTTGCTAAGGAAGGGGGAGGAACAATCACATGTTATAACTTTGAGAAGGGCAATTTTCTCTGGATGCCAAGCGGCAATTTTTGCTGGCTAAGGGGGGAGGGACAATTGCCCCCTTTGTCCCCCCCCCCAGTAACCCCCCTTGTCATTGCATGGTGACAAAAATTTCTGTAAATAAAATTCCCTGAGTTTTCCAGGTTTTCCAGGGTAATTTTCACATTTTTCCAGGTTTTAAAAAAAAACATTTATTTTGGATGGTGCAACAATGAAATAAATGAAATGCACAAATTTCTAAGCTAATCATTTGCTTTCCATTGAAGAGCCAAAATATCATTTTTGATTTTTGTATCAGCTAATTATAGGTAAATCATTTTTTTTATGATTTTCAGGATAATGTTAAAAAAATACAAAATAAAAAAGATGATATTGAAAAATTCCAGGCTTCAATTCAAAATTCTTTTGAGTTTTCCAGGTTTTCCAGGGCGAATATAAAATTCCCTGAGATTTCCAGGTTTTCCAGGTTAATAGTCACCATGCCTTGGCCCCCTGGCTGGAACTGCCCTTGCATAGGGGCTAACCCAACAACAAATCTCTGAATAACATCACTCCATTCTATTACATTTTAAAAAACAAGAGTTCCATTTGAGTAATTTTGAGAACACGTGATTATAAATATTTAAAGAAAATAATAATGATAAGTACGTCGGCTAAAATAATTTTCGAAGTAGGCCCACTATGATTTTTTTTTAAATCTGGGAACCATGGTATTGTATAGGTATATAGGCCTACAAGGTATGCGTATAACATGTTCGATATATACCAGTCAAAGCACGTGCATGCTTTTATATTAAACGATACGATTTTTAATTTATTGAAGATCTCGGGAGACAATCGTATGATAGATGATCTATAAGGATTTTAGGAATATTTTTAGTTTATAGTTCTCCAGCGGCTTATTTTCACATTCCATATATAATACACTATGGGGAGCAAACCCTATTAAAATTCAGAGGCATTTCGTGAATTTCTGCCTGACGGGTCCCGTCAGATGAGTAAAAAGCATTATATATAGAATATAGCATATTACAGGAATGAAGAGAAAGTTAAAACACAAAAGAGCATGGATGATTGCCTATATATATATTTTTCAAATATATCAACTATAGCATTAATATAATAAGAAATTGATTTCTAGCTCTGTATATATAATGTCGTTCTCAGTTGCTTTAAGTTTGATACTGACATGAACATATATGAATTCAGAAAGTAGGCTATATATACAAATTTCACAATTTCAATATACGTATAGGCCTATATATAACTGTATAATATTCATAGAAATGCACAGAATTTTGCTATTCATATAACAAAATTCCCAAAAATTAGAACAATTTATGCACGTAGAAATTTTTAATTATTTTACAGAATATGTTAGAATACACACACCGGTACAGGGTTATTCATAAGTAACTGAACACAGAACCCCTTAAACGTAGCTTCCCCCATGGTGGGCGCGTAGTGAGGAAAGCTATGTTTCAGAAGTTAATTTTACAAATTGTTACAAGAAAATTCACAAAATATTGTATCAGTTAAAAATGGTATCTTTGAAATATAAAACATTTTAATCTATGATTTAATTTTGTTTTTATTGATTTAGAAAATTTGCAAAACAACCTCCTATGTTTCAGGGGATTTATGTTCTGTTACTTATGAATAACCCAGGGCTGGGAGTGCATGGGTCGTCTATAACCAAAATTGTATCCAAACATGTATCTACAAAAATATTGATTTGAATCCAAAATGTATCCACTCAATAATGTATTTGATATCCGAATGTATCCACCCATTAATAATTCTGTTTGGTATCAAAATGTATCCACTTCTTATAAATCATATCTCAGTTAGGCCATATGAGAAAAGAATCACTTTTCCAAACAGTTCAATGCAAAATGCAGAAACAATTTCAATACATTTAATTTTTTTCCACTATATATAATTTAAGACTAAATTTTGAAAAAGCCATCTTATTATATAATACTGCTGGTATCCACTTTGTATCCACTTTGCAGCAAAAGAATTGTTTTGTATCCATATCCAACATATCAAAATGTATCCAATTTCCTAATTTGTATCCACTCTCACAGCCCTATGATAACCCTGCCTATATATTCTGGAAATAATTTATAGGTATCTATATGTAATATAATCAACACAGACTGCTTACTGAAATTAAATTTGAGACCAGTATATATAATAACAGATAACCCAAATTACAAAATAAATATTTTAAATATGTAGGCCTATATTAAATTTTGTTTTGCACATTATAATGTTAACATAGTTCATGCATCACCTCCAAGCGATCAGGAAGAAAACTATAGCTTGCACATGCATATTCCATTGGTACTTGCTCATGCAGTTTTGCACGTGTAAGTCACGTTGCATTTGCCTGTTTTTTTTTGCTTTGGATCCTTGAAATGCTTTTCTGAAAAATCTGAGGTTTAAATTTCACGTGCACAATTGAGTAAGTAGCTATGGAGCATGCACGTGCAATCTATGGAAAAATCTATAAAACCTATATGTATAGGCCTATGTCTAAATTATCCAATTGAAAATGTATATAAGGGCCAATTGTACCAACAAGGGTTAACTTTAACCCACTGTTAAGCTTAGGTTTTCTCTACTTTCCTGAATTTTCATTGGCCCAAATCGGTCACATGATCAAAATAACCCAGGGTTAAGACTTAACTGTGGTTGGTACAATTGGCCCTAAATCAATATAAATAATTCTTTCATTTTTTTTTTGAAGAACAGTTATATGAATTGTATATTTTTAAATTAAATTTCATTATTAACCTAGAAAGCCTTCTTAAACAATATTAAAACCAATACTACAAGCTATATCAGTAAACCCAATTTACAAAAGCAATCATGTATATAGGCTAATTAGAAGAACAATTTATATTAAATATTGTTTTACATGAGTCATGAAAATTATTATTCATATGACATAATTGGCAATTCAAAAATATACTGGTATTTATATAACAACACTATACTTTATATGCATCTCATATATACTGAAGTTTATTATAGGCCTAACACAAAAATTGTTTCATTAAATTCCAATGCATTATTAGTAGCAATTTCACTCAATTTCTCAACCTTTTTCTTTTTATTACTTTTGTAAAATGAATATTTTAATATTTGATGTAAACATTGATGAAAAGAATGTAAAGCAAATTTTTATTTCGCCCTTCTGTAAAAGTCCCATTGTCTCTCTGCAATACCATACAGTAATATACACATTGCATCTTTGACCTTTGCAAAACATCTATTGGATTTTTGGAGCAAAGCAAAGCAAACCAACACCCAAGTTTTCAAACTAATGGGGGAGAGAAAAAAAACTCAAAGTATAATGTTGCATCAAGGGAGTCATAAAAGTTCCCAACCATTCACATACTATAATACCAAATTGACGTCATTGTGTTCCAGGCTACAGGCCTCCTCCCCAGTGAACTTGAAAGTTGCACAGATTTACCAACTGATAAAACATACATGGATGGGTATATTATAGGTCTATGTAATCTATTGATAATCATTGCATTTTCTTTCCTCAGTCCCAACATAAAGAAAAATTGACTTTCATGTTTAATATCTTATTCACATACATGGTCTGATATCATGATTAAAGACAAACCATGCTTAAAGCCATGGTTAGCATTTTATGAAATTTATTCTCAACGATTAGCTATTGGTTGCCTATATGCCTAATCCAACCATTATGAAAGGCAAGGGCAATTCATAAAACCTTAAAAATTGGCATTCGATCCTGCACTTTTCTTGTCAGTAATTTCCCTAATTTGCATTACTGAGAATGCCACAGACCCACAATGCATCAGTCGGTCGTGATAAAGACAATTAATTTCAATTTAATTGCCAATTTAAGTATCTGACAAACTCATAAAATGTTCATCAGAATTTTGCACAAAAGAATGTCTATAGAGTTCAACCGAAATGGTTTATTATAGATAGAAAACTCTTCTATACAGAAAAATTCTGTAAGATTCTTGCAGACTTCTTACTGACACATTAAGAAATGTTTCTATAATTATAGTTTTCTTCAAAAACAATGAGCATATATATATGATTTCGATGGCTTAATTCAGAAGTGGTGAATACGTCAATTTGTCAAAAATGAGATAATGATACCATTGTGATCCTGGAAGTGCCCCGAAATAACCTATAAAGTTACAAAATTAATTTAACAAATAATTGTTAAAGTTACAGAGGTGAACAGTGGCGAATAAGCCACAATGGGTCGTTTCTAAGAGTTAGAAGTGGTGAATAGTACAATAATCGTCAGTTTACATTTTAAAATTTTCTCCATACCTGGATTTTTATTAAAAAGGAAGTGGCGAATAGGAAAACTCATGCAGGGATGTGCAAATGGGTGATTTCACACTTAATTTATTTCTCTTTCCTGCAAAATATGTTAAAAGTCAAAAGGGTGAATTTGTATTTTTAAGCCTTTTCTTTTACAAATTACTTAATTAATTTACTAATTTAATTATTTAACAAAAACTAACACATTCCCTATAAAATGTACTTCTTGTTCCATCTGTTCACCAAATTTCAGCCTTTTAACATTGTTTATTTCTAAGTTATACCATTTTTCCACGAAAATGCTGTTCTCAAAACCCACTTTTTGCAAATTCACCACTTCTGAATTAAACCATCGATTTATGCCTAAATCCTACACTTATATGATCAAAGTAGAATATATAGGTTATAGCTATTCCATTAATGTTGTATTTTTAAAAAAGAATTTTAAAATTATTATATTAATTCTATTCATTACTTGCATGCATAAACAGCACACTGCACAGTTTAAGCAGAATTATATTTTAACATTATAATGTCATATAAAAATATCAACTTACATATTCTGACTGTTGATTCACCCGGTAAACAAAAATCAAAATGTCAGATAGCCAATAAATATAAAAAAACCCACATTTCCTATATAAATAATCTATTTCTGAACTGACCGAAGATAAGTCTCAGTTCTCCTATATAATACTGCGAGTGAATGGGCATTCCAGAATTGTTTACATTGTGAAGTCGGCTATAATAACATGATTTTCCATTAAAAAGGACATTAATATGAAATACTGCATTTTACCAATCTTTTTAGGCCTTACTGGGTTAAAAAATGAAGAAAAAAGCATGGGTCGAATGGCTCACAAGTTCCCATGATAAAAAAAGTCCAAGAAAAAAAACTATCAAAATACCAAAGGCTACTTCCCTATAATTTCGATCGGGCAATCATGATCGATGTAGCAAGGAACCTTTTTTATATATATATTATATACAACAAATTCTTTTAAATGTTTCTTAAAAAGATCGACATTAAACCCTCGAGAGAAAAACAAAAACATATAAAAAAAATTGGGGAAAATGCATTAAAAATAAACTCCCCGAGGGAAGATGCCAAACTATGCTGTCGTATTGTACCCCGCATATTCTTTTAATGTTTGGAAACTTTGAAGATATTACTCAAAACTATATAGGCCTAGCTATACCTTAAGTAAACACATATTTTGTTTTAAATATTAAAAAGCATTAAATTGGAATTCAAGATTCCAAAATCCTTGCGGTGAATATATACTCTACAGGCCTATAGCTATATACTTCAAATAAATATAAATTGTATAGCCTATATATTTATATAAAGGAAAAATCTCCTTTTATTAAGTTATTTTTTTAACAAAATGCAAATAAAAAAGTTTTTTTTGTGAATAATTTCTTTGCTTTTAGAACAGAAATTGAATATATACTGTGCAAAATATACATTGACATATGCATGCTATGAGGCCTGTTCGTTTTGCATTTTTTTTCTCCTTTGAAGCCAGTTGATCACGGGATATGCACGTGCATATTCTCTAGAGACTTGCTAACTTTGCACGTGCAAACTTGCTCATCTGCATGGGTTCAAAATCAGCAATTTGCTCGCCATGAAGCCTAAAATCAGCAATAGATGGCTCTGTTTAAAGTGAAGAACATTTCCCATAGCAATTCTCACATTTTTAATTTTAAATTATACCATAATCACGTGACGTAATGGTAAGTCGGATTCAAATTTTAATTTCCATTTTCGCATTAAAGGGACAGTTTCACTTTGAAAAAGTTATTTTCAAACAGTACACACTTACTATAAATGGCTGTGCCAATAATAATTTATTGCAGCAAAGTTTTCATTTGGAAGAAATCACGACGCGTTTCAAAATGCACAGTAGGCGCCATTTTCCTTAGCCTTCAGCTGCTTTCGGCATGCTTTTTAGCAATGTGGCGCCCC
>JAQIXP010002929.1:0-14018 GCA_034700285.1 Proteroiulus fuscus
CCTGAAAATATAGTTTCGTAAATTAAATCTGTCATTACGTTATAGAAAAATCACCTAGTTTAATTGAGGTTGTTGCCACTAATATAAATAATTAAAATTTAACCAATAATAGGCCCTATATTACTAGCCAAATAAAAATATAGGTTTTTTTTCTTAATAAAAGTAGTGAGAATCGCAGTGTTTTACAAATGCTAGCATTTCATCTTGTAATTAACAATGTTAGTAAGTTCTTAATTCCTTTTCGTAGAATTTTTATATGAAATCTACTTCAAATTAAACAGGTACCTATCACTGACGTCGTGAGTAAGGCCTATAAACATAGAAAGTCGACTATTACTAACATTCAATTCCTGTTTTATTAATAGAAACAATCCTAACATTATATGCAATACATCCGGAATAATAGAAAACTGAAATGAAACTATATTAACCAAATACAAGATATAAGGCCTAAAGAGTCTGGATACAAGTAGAATACAAGTTATTATATTAGAACCAACTTGCATAAAGCTGCCACTAAGATTCACTTATACAAAGTGAAACATTCTACAACACCCCTTAAAACAATTAATTCAATGAACTCTATGCTAATGCTCGCTTTTAATAGTTTGCCAACAATAATGGTGTTTATGATTACAGTGCATTTAATTTCACATAATATTTAAGTTCTTTTGAAATATAAAAAATATAAAAATAAAATTAAATTTTAAATCATTATATTCAATGTACAAATTGCAGTTTGTTTGGTTTTGTCAAAAAAATTTGTCATAAATTGCACAATAAATGAAGGTATTTTTTGCTTATTTTTTGCATTCTTATCAATATAAACACTCTTTAGAATTAGAAGTACATTAAAATTATTTACTACCTACTACAGTATGTAAAATAACTGCAAATATGCTTTCACGATTCAAGACAATTTTTCTGAACACTTGTAAAATGTTTATATAGAAAATCCAAATGAAAAGATAGGCCTAAACATGCACAGAATATTAGGCTACAATCAATTTTTTTTACTAAATTGGTCCATGTAATCTCCAGTAAAATAAGATGGTACATTGCAAAATGTCATATACAGATGCTTTGGTGAAAATAACAGTAAATTATTCACGAACTCGTATACGTACTAAAATCAAGAGCTGATATTTTAGAAAACCCTTTCATATATACCAATCAAGATCGTTCCTTAAAATTCTTTTTAGATTTTTCTTAGCAAATTTACTGTGATATAAAAGTAATGTATCACTTCCCATAAATAATTAAAATATGCTTCCAAATAAACAGAAATAATATTGTTTCCAATAAGAAATGTCCCCTGTATACAATTTTCATCAATTCCACTCTTGGATTTCAGTGTTGAATGGAAAAAGCACTTCAATAATATCTAACTACAGTTTTTTGATTTCACTGGAAAAATAACTTTAAATTCTAGTAAGAAATGTCAGTATGGAAATAAAACCGGAGTTTTCAAAATTAGTACTTTATGAATTCATTGAATTATTATTGACATTTTCAGGAAGTATATTTTGGATTGGATGTGGATGTGAATGCTGATGGTGATGGGGAATTGCAAGTGAATGTTGCGAAGGTAACGTTACTCCCAAATGCTGCCCAATACTCATAGGTATATTGTGGGTTTGAGAATGAGGCGATTGAAGGAGGTGATGTGATGTGGGGACTTGAGGCTGCTGGGAAAGATTCATATTTCCAGAAATTGCTGACAACGAGCCCGCAGTCGATACAGGTACTGTCTGATGCGATAAGCTGATTCCCGTGCTCATTTCCCACTTTTTAAAATGTTTCCACAAAGTGGTGTATGGAACATTGAACTTAATGCTAGCCTGAGTCATTGAAATGACCCCTGCTTTGACGGCCTGCAAGGCCTGCCACATAACTTCATCACGATCCTGTTCCCAGATGCTTTTTCGCCCTGTGTCTATTCCATAACGCTTGGCTCTCGACCACAGCGTCGTGCTTGGAATGCCAAATGTGGATGACGCCTTATTCACAGACATTCGACCCATTCTGATGGCATCAAGTGCCTGAGACAGGTTTGCTTCCGTATAATTTGACTGATGCGCATTGCCAGTAATCCGCGAGGTGTCGATGCCTTCCCTACGAGACCGTTGCCACAGCGTCGTATTCGGAATGCCAAATGTCACCGCCGCTTTTGTGATGGAAAGCCGGCCAGTGCGCACGGCCTCGAGTGCTTGGTGCAAATCATCTTCAGTCCAATTGGAAGCGATATTAAAATCCCTTTTATTAGTATTGATTGCATCTTTCTTAGCTCTCTGCCACAACGTTGTGCTAGGAACATTGTACACAGTGGATGCCCTGGTAAGCGTAACACGCCCATGGCGGATGGATTCCAGTGCATGGCCCATGTCGTTATTTGCCCACTGCGGCCCCAAACTGCTCGCATCAATGGTCCTCCTTTCCGATTCGCAAACGTCAGATTGTGAGACCATGGAATCAGACACCGTATGGGCAGTAGAAATGGCCGAGATAGTTGTAAGGTCACTATATTCCACAACTTTTGGCAAATTATTCTTACTACCGTCATTCATTGCCGCATCTAAGGTTGAGAGAAAGAAAATTCTTTCAGACTCTCTTTTAATACGGTCACTTCCCAAGCAAAGGACACCTTTGCATGTGCATATGGAATAATTAGCAGATTTTAAAACAAGATGAAGCACTATGCAGAAGTCTGAACACTTTTTTTACAAACATCACATTATCAATATGCGTGCTACAGTTTCTACGACAAACAACAACCATGACTTATTTCAACCATTCCAAACCCGCAAGATTATGGAGTTATAATTGTATTTACTGTATATAATAGTACAGGGCATAGTTACCATAACAATAGGGCCTAATTAAAATAGATCTAGTTATAAAATGGAATACCCAGTGAAAAAAGTACTGCAATATTTTCTGCAATCTGCAAGATGCCTTATAAACTGCAGTAAAATTGCTGCCAAACTGTTTATTTCTAACAGTTTTATGAACCACAACTGCAGTAAAATTGCATTCCAGCAAATTTGAATAAAAAATAACCAACTTTTTTTAAGGAATGCAGTTTTACTGACATGTGTTTCATAAAATTGTTAGAATCCAACAATCCAGTTGCAGTTTTACTGCAGGCAAGAACTGCAATCTGGAGTGCAGTCAACTGCAGTAATTTTTCACTGACTTGTGAGTACATGGAAATGGTTCCATGTATAGCCATAATCTATAATACCATTATAATTTCCGAATATATCAGACTATCAAGTTATCTGTGACATTATGGGACTTTGTTTATTTTTAGTATTCATTTTACTCTCGTGCTTTATTTTGCCAAACAGTTGGACAGAAACATCTTGAAACAGACTGACTTAAATTAGAAGAAGCTAGGTAAACCTAGTCATAACTGACGGTGCAGTCCTATCTTTGTGATCCTCCCCAGATTCAACCAGCATATATTTTTACTAAGATCAACAACATAAATAGAAAAAAAAGACCGCCACTGTCGCTTTCAACAATGGATATGAGTACAACTGTCTTAAAAAAAAACTATTTTCAAGACAGAGCAAATACAATTTTAGGCCATAACTTTAATTGTGATGCCCCGTTGGTAAAGAAACTTTTGATGGTTCATCTTGAGTTTTATCCAGTAATTTTGGTATCACACGCAATCGGACCACAAAGATACCTCCAACTATAATGTGACTACTTATTGAAAAGAAAGAAAATTTAAATCTCGGGGATAGATGAATTCCGCAGTGGTAACACTTGATACTAAAAACACATACATGTGCCAAGTTAAGATGTTGAAGCAGCTTAGTAAATAAAAGCAGGAGGAAGGAGGATAGTATTTGCAATACAAACTATTGGTGACCTTATAATTTCTAAAGAAATACACCAGTCTTCATACGACACAGCACTGATGGCGATTCACTAATCTGGGTAGTTGCTAAACACGAATGAAGCAGAAGCTGAATCCAATTAAATGGAATGTGCTGAGTGTTACCACTGTGGCCCCGTCCCTTGATCAACCTTTCTGACCATCTTTCCCTGAGCATTAAATACAGAAAAACTTTCCCATTTTTATCATTCCTTGGCTAGCCTACTCAATCTACTGGTATTACCAAGTACATTACATTTTCAGAAAACTACAACCCCGCTCAATCAACAGCTGTAATAAGTTTATGGTATGATAAAATATGGTGATTGCAAGGGTGGGTGTGGCTAGGGCAATACACTTGTATGAGGTAATCACTGCAAAAGGGCAGCATTGATAGTATGCAATTTTTTAAGTACAAAGTTTTAACAGTGGTAGCTACAAATTATTACTTATATAGTATGTTTTAATTGGCTTAATTTACAACTGACGATTCCTTTAGGACTCATGAAACCCTGGTATTTAAGCAATTTTCAATTTATACATGAAAAATGAAGCAATAGCAAGTAGGCATATGGATTAAATCTTTTTTTAGATATCCATGATAGATTATCAAAAGCATTCTGAGCTTTAGCAAAGGAAAAGATTCAGACCTAAATCTATCAGCAATTATCAATTTCTAATGAAATTTTAAGTACGAATTTTCGACTGGCCCTAAATGCAATACAAGTTTGATTTAATTAAAATTTCTCTACACTTTCTATTCTTTACTGAGAATCATCAAAAATAGAAAAAATAAATATGAGTGGCAACATCTTCAATCAAAATATATAGCGTATGAATATTCACGAGCAAAACAATCAAGCAATACACAAGTTCAAAAACAATATAAAAAACAGTAAAACTTGGAAGGCCAAACGAGTATTTTTTAGAATAATGATAATCTGCTATAAACTTGCCATTGGCAAAACAGAACTAAAGTTGTGTGCTACTAACTCCTTTGGCCTTCTGTGATCTAATCACTAAAATTCAAATCTTACCAGATAGATCAGATAATCCAGATGGCAGAGAAGAATTATACTGATGAGAATGTGAATATCCAGTCATACCCAATAAAGTTGGTGGGTCAAGGCTAGGAGTATTCATATCATCATTATCCTGAAAGAGATTAATTCATGGAATGAATATGAAAGAACTGTTAATATTTAAGTTTCAATATAGCAATTACAGTGTAAAGAATCACATTAAATGAAAATTTCTGAAGCAATAAATTAAGTAAGCAGTGGAACTAATTCACAATCTGGCAGTCATTAATTTAGTTGTAGGCCTACTGGTATTACATGTGATGCACATACAATTTTCTGTTTTAACTAATATGCACATTATAGTGAAAGACATTATTCATCAGACTAACTACTATGAAGATTAAAATTAAAATAGATTTAAGTTAAAATTCTGTGGTAAAACACGTTGATAATACTGAAGACCCTCGAATACTTGACCCTTGTATTTGGAACATCTAGTGAGTTTGATTCCTAATGTCATCTGCTCTAAAAATGGTTTACCATGTGGTCTCTCTAAAGAATGCTGGGACAGTAGGCCTACCATTAAAATTAGACATGACTTCATTCTTTCTCACTTAATATGCTTGCTTGTTTTTTACTAGTTCTTCTTGGCCACAAGACATGCAACTTTGCACTGCACTAGTTAACCATAAAATAATAGGAGTTAGCAAGGGTAGCTTGCCTTATACTACCAAATTTTAAACATAGCCTACTAATGAGTGTTACATAATTTTTGAGAGTGTGACAGTGAAAAATATTAAAAGTCATGTCAGTGGATTTCAGAAAAGCCAAATCTATTTGACTAAATAAATTTAAATTGAAACAATTTACTTTTTACTTGGATAAAATTAATAAAACACAAATGTATAGGTTCCTTTCATGATGATCAAAATTTCATACCTGACTAAATCCTTCGTGTACCTTCTGTTCGGGAATAACCGGATCTGATCCATCATCAGAATCTTCTTCTTTAGGCAAACATAAGCCATTGTTCATATTACACTGAGATGACCGAGCGGCTCCTTCCATGCCTACTGAATTTTGGGGAACATCTACCTTTGACTCGATTGCTTCTGGAGGGCCTTGTATTTCTAAAACATTGTCCTCAGTCTCCGAAACACTACCCGACTTCTGCCGTTGCTTCGTTCGTTTGCGCTTACTCAATGGTGAGGAGGTAGGTGTTACCTGAGTATTGGGAGTGGTCACTGCAGTTACAGTTGCAATGGGTTGGGACAATTCTGCTGCATTCTCTTTGGCATTGGTATTGCTAAGTTTCTGATTTAAACTGGAATCTAAAGAAGAGGACGTTGGGGATACTTCCGACAAGCCTTTGATTTTCAACACTTCCGCCGTCTTTAGGAGCTCCTGCAGTTGATCTTGCAAAACGTTCACTTCACCTTTATACATAAAATCCACAAGTGCTTTGAGATCTGCATAGTTGACATCTTTTAAAATAACTATGGGATGTGGACAGGGATTATCCATAAGTAACTTTTGGAAATAAGGACTACATGCAGACAGCACCACTTTGTGGGCTTTCAGACTGAGTCCATCACAGGCCAAGGTCACGTCGACGAACGCCTCATTTTGAAGCAGCTGGTCAAAAACACTGAGCATATTGACCTGATGATTGTTCCAGCGAAGACAAAACTGCTGCTGAGAACCCATTTTGTGCCAGGGCGTAACGGCAGGTATAGTGCTCAAAATGGAAGCTATGTTGACATTAATAAATTGATTGAAGATGCCATGTCGAATCCTTCATTTAGACCGTCAGTACTGGAAGAAAATAGCATCAACAATATTTAAAATTGAATCTGGCAGGCGTGCAAATCATTTTAAACATTTTGCAAGCAAAATATTTGGTCAGAATAAGCAAACTTGAGCTAAACTACCACGCCAGATGTCGAAATATTCAACAGAAGTGTCATGTGCCTGAACTCAGTGAAAAGTAGCTAGATTATTTACAATTCAAATTCCTATTAAATTTACAATACACTTGCACGTCTAGCTAATTTCATCAGCAATTCAAAGTAAAAGAAATCTAACGTTGATCATGACGTGGTTCATCCTTCATACATTAGCTCCGATTACGACAACATTATAGTCCTTTAAAGCCCGGTAGTAATTAATCTTGGTTTTTCATTTGCATGCTCACGAGTATATCCAACATACCATACAGTGTATAGTATCGAATAGAACTGGAAATATTACATCATATTTAGGATTCTGAAAATTGGAGCTGGGTCCTGCAAATTAACTTGCACCAACAAGGCTTTTTGTATACCACAGACCTGCTTCGCTGGCACATTTACTTGGGGATAGGAAAAATTAACTCCACTAATCTTTAGTTATTAGATTATTTACCTTGTTGCAATTAAGCAGCAAATGATGACTTTTATACTATCTTCTTTGCGTCCTAAGTTCTAACAACTATTTAGTAGATTCAAGAAATCTTGGTTAGGCCTAAAATGCTTGACTATAGGCTACTGGGGAGAGCTATTAACGTAATATATAACGTAACGTCTTGTATACGATCAAGCTCAGAGGGCTGTAATTTTAAATATACATTTTAAAAGACAAAAGGGTTACATACTTAAATTCAAATTACCTTTTATTGGAAGATATTTCTCGTCGGCTCCTGGTGTTTACATAATGGCGTCGTTACGGTGGCCCGATCCCCAAGGATTAGAAATTGATCCTCATTGGCTCATTTTCGAGCCCCCCGTTCGAAAGGAGTTAAAAGTTTGTAAAATACGAACGTTTCAACATTTACCGGGTAATTCAAAGAAAATGCATTTTAATCAAACTTGACTGTTTTTCTTTTTGTTTTATTATTTGAAACGGTTTTACGGCTTGCTTTGGAAAATTTTGTAACAATAATAAATTTGTTTATACACACTCCCATTAGCTATTGTAATAACTCATTAACAGCACTTTTTAAATATAACATGTTTGTAACATTATATGCAAATTTGTTATGCTTGCATGCATTCAACTATCTGCACCCATTCAAATGTTAATTATGTTACCTGTTGGTTTTGCACCATCAATAGCCTACGTTGTCTTTATCACAACTTGTCGTCCTTATCACTGCGGAAATGCAACTGCATTTTCGTTGTTTATAAGGTGTCAACGGCAAAAATTTTCATTCCATACGTCTGTAAACTCTTGCTTTGTACTTTGTTACATTTAGAGATACTGATACATATGTCAATGTCTAACATTTTTCCAGCAGGTGTCACAGTTGTCTTCATCAATCATGCCACTTGATGTATCCAGGTCAAACAGAAACGCCACCAAAAATAATCCTTCTTTCAAAATAACTTCCAAACCAAGAACTCTCCATTGTAATTACAAATTTGACTTCATTTCAGGAATAATAACAACAATTAATGGATTTTTATGCAATTATTACAAAATGGAAATATGAAAACCCATTCATGCAATTAATCAAGTTACATATTATACAGCAAATCAAACTGTTAACAAAAGTGAAATGAATTAATTAAAGCAAGATAGATTGTTTTACATGTTGAATCCCTACCTATAATACATTTGCTAAAAGCCATCCTTGTTGAAAAATGTCCTACCTCAAACAACCTCTAAGATGAAAGGAAATAAAAACCATTACAGAAACAGGATCAAGAAAACATGGCAGATTTTCTTCTACGTCAAACAACCTCAAAAATGAAGGAATTCAAAACCAGCTCATCAAGTATGTACGAGAACAGAAAAACCAGGAACCATTTGTAGACCAGCAGTACAAGACAGAAGGCCAAGTGGATGAACAGGAGAAAAGTAACAATTAAACTAGGAATTCTCTGGCTGTGTGACTGTGCAAGAATGTGTGCGAAAGTGTGTGTGAAATTAATTAAGAAATGATTAGTTAAAACAATACAAAATCATCAAATTTCACAACAAAAAAACAAGATATAACATTATCAGTCTTGGTAAATAGTAGGATAATGCTGAACAACCCTTTTCAGGCATCAAAACTTCTGTAACCCAAAAAAAAAGAATCACCAAATCTGTTATTCATATAAACGAACTCTTAGAGAATTTTATCAACTCTTGATGAAATTCTCGTTCCAAAAATAGGGCTCAAAGAACGTGCAAATCACATCTGCTTTGCTGGAATATGAATGTATGCTCTTGCACTGAACCTTATTTTGAACAAAAATATTTTTAGGAGAGTGCACCTATAAATGGTAGCCTACCCTTGCTGTGTGAAATGTGACATCTTAGTAGTCTTTAATGCAAGTATATTCTAAAAATTCAAAAAAACAACACAAATTATAAGAATGAATAATAAACTGCAATGACAAATAGCCTTGACATTTTTAAAATTATAGAGTAAGAAAGAAAACTACTCACAGATCTAAATCGAACAGCTTGGTGCTGAGATATTAATGCAAACAGGTTAGCAACATACTTGCAAAACCCTGACGACCAAAGAGTACTTGGTACCAGTAAATCCATCTTCTTCCTCAAGAAAGTCTGGAAAAAACCCATAATCAAAGCGTAAAATCAAATTTAAAAATACCAGGTACCAAGAACCAAAATATCTTCGCACATTCATCTTCTTCTTCCTCAAGAAAGTCTGAATTTAATAAAAGACAAAAACGACCAAGCATAAAATCAAATTGAAATTACCAGGTACCAAATACTAAAATATCTTCGTACATTTATCTTCCTCTACCTCCTCAAGAAAGTCTGAATAAATAAAAAAAAACGACCAAAGCGTAAAATCAAATTGAAAATTACCAGGTAAAAAATATTTTGTACATGTACATCCCTCATCTTTCTCAGAAAAACCTGAAAATATAAATGCAGACCAAAGCATAAAACCAATACGAATACAGTATTATTTTAAATAATTACAATAAATACAAATCCATCGCCTTCTTCTAGAGAACTGAAAACAGGAAAGAAAAACAAAATCAGCCAATAGCAAAGATGTGTATGCAGAAATTGAAAATCTGCAAACCAGCAACATATTATGGGGAAGGATTTACATGCTTTGTATTTTTTGCTTTTGACTTTAACACAAAATTGCTTTTCAGTTTATAAACTTTGAATTATGTTTAAAAAACATTTATTTGCAGGGCAGCATGCAGGTTTCTCAATTTTGGGAGAATTGTTAGGCCTACTTGGTATACTTACTTGCCATGTCATCGTGGAACGTTGATTCCGTCCAGTATTTTCCATTAAAACATGAAAAAAGAGAAAAATATTAGCAAAAATTCTTATAAGTTTTGAGTAAATGTCCCCAAACACAGGCACCCGGCTGAAATGGGTTAAACAAACTGCTTGTTAGCCAAACATGTGACGCAGATGCAAACCATCTGCATGAAAATGCAGCAAAATCTAGCATTCCTAACTTTATAACTAACCCAGTGTGTATACTGAAACAAGACAAATGCAACACATATTATCACCTGTAAACAAAAACCCCTGCCTGTCAAATTTCTAAAAAAAATACACTCCTACCTAACTGTGTCCATGAGCCGCCACATCAATACGTAAAACTATTTGCAAATTTGCATTGAACTGTATTAAAATAAAAATCAGCACAAGTAAATACTTGTATAGATTCAGAAGAAATGTAATGATGGACGACTCATGACGGCTAGTGTTCGACTTGGGCATTCCAAGGGCCAGGGTTCAGTGCCCTCTCCAAAAAATTAATTGGCCACACTAAGGATTGGAACAACTGTAACCAGCGGTCGGAACGAGGTCCACGCCTGCCTTAATAACATCCTAAGCTAAACCGATGAGCTGATGCTGAAAAGAAGAAAAAAAGACAGGACAGAGCTTTCCTTGGGTGCGGTTGGGGACTACCGCCGATGGCTACTAAGGTCGTGGGGTCCTGCGTCCCGCTACATTTCCAGTCCATGGGTGCCCAAAGCCTTTTTGAAATTTACACCACCTCTGTGCAAATGGTGGCTATGCTAAGTGTTGTGCGTGTTTGTGATTCCCACCCAACTAAAAATCTCAGCTGAAAATTAACGTAATTTTTTTTTCCTACTCTGAGTCGACCAATTTACTGCTGACGTGATTTCCAAGTAGAAAAGTCAGTAGTGTAGAGTTCAGTTGAGTTGACGTGATTTCCAAGTAGAAAAATCAGTAGTGTAGAGTTGAGTTGAATTGAATTCAGTTTAGTTCAGTGGCGTTTGCACCGTTCACACAAACACCACATTGCTCACAATATTTGCTGAACCTCACCACAAATTGAAATTTCACTGAAGCACAAAACATGCGCCACGAATTTTGCAGAACCACAATACAGCACAAAACGCCGAAACACGATGAGATCCATTTTCTTTGTTTTAATCTGGAAAAGATTAAGATTCCAAATATAAATTAGACCATGCACATACAAAAGAAAATCAAAGCTATCAAGAACAACTGAACAGATCAATTTCAGCACTTGGCAAGCTAATACATAGATGATAAGCAAATTGCCAATTTGATAAAACTTGGTGGTAGGCTATATTGTTCTGAAATTCGTGTTATAAAGTAGGGATCAGTGCACGCACATATTCCAGCAAATCCAATATGATCTCTGAAAGTTTTGACAATTTTCTCTGCAGGTTTTGAACTATTTTCTCATCAGGTTTTGTCAATTTTCTTTGCAAGTTTTGACAATTTTCTCTGCAGGTTTTGATTATTTTCTCTGCAGGTTTTGATTATTTTCTCTGCAGGTTTTGATTATTTTCTCTGCAGGTTTTGATTATTTTCACTGCAGGTTTTGACTATTTTTACTGCAGGTTTTGACTACTTTCACTGCAGGTTTTGACTATTTCCTTAATTTGCAAGTTTTGACTATTTTCTCTGCAAATTCGGTCAATTAATTTTTTGTATAAATTCTGACATTGTATCTGATACTTTGACATGATATTTAATTGTCATGGGATGGGAATTATTAGCATAATTTGTAATAAGCACTATCATATTATGTGATTTTGAAAAGTATTTTCGTATGACTTTTGGAAAAATTTTCTCTCCCCCCCTTTCCCTTTGCTATCACTATCGCTACGCCCCTAATTATTTCACGCGGCGTATTTAAACTGTAGTTACACATTAAATGATCGACTCACATTTATTTCGATTTACATATTATTACAAAGAAAATTTAAGGACGTCGTTTTTCAATTTGGAGAAAAGGTGCGGCCAACTTCAGTGTCAATACAAGTCCAAAAGTCATTCTGAGACAAAAGAGCTGGACAGGCAGAGACAGGATGTCCAATTTTAAACAAGTCAAAGACAAAGTTCACTTTTCGCAAATGCGTAAATAAAAAAATTTTGCCTACAGCTTATTAACCACGATAGCTACGTCGTAATTAAAATGGCTTGCCCTTTCGTAAAGGATCGAGGAATAAAAGGACTTCAATTAAATTGAAAATCCTTGAATAAAAATATTTCCCATCTCATTGCAATGCAACAGAATATGGGTATAAAAATGTGAAATACAATTAGGTAAACCAAATATGCCATTATGAAAGCGATTTTTGCTAATCAAAATGGAATTTGTTGGCAAAATTTTTGGCGCGCGTTTTCCCAAAGAGATAGGCCTAAATGGCCACATATAATGAGTTCCCGCCAAAACGGTCGCTTAAAATACAAATAATCAGTTCATAACGTTATTTTTTAATTTAAAAAACGGCTTTCATTTTTAATATGGGTACTATACAAGACGAAAGGGCGCTATACAAGATGAGAGAAGCATGACAATTTGCGGGCAATTATCTACGTTGTTTTAGGTCAGATTAGGTTAATTGATATATGGTTACGCGCGAGCGCAGCGGGCCCGCAAGCGAGCGGGTCGCGAAGCAACCGCAGCGAGCGAGGACACCGCCCACGTCAATATAAAAATCCAAATGCTTCTCTCATCTTGTATAGTACCGACGAAAGGACTATAACACAGTCGCATACAGGTGAAATTCATAAACCTGAGCAGGTTTTAAACAGAATTAATGTATATTTTTTAAGAAAAAATAGGCGTACATTAAGAATTTTGAAGGAAGAACGAAATAAATACGAAATTTTAGCTAAAGGCCAAGCGGCAGGGTGCACTGTATAAAATCCCCTTTTCCAGCTAAAATTCACCACAAAAAAACCAGCAGATATAATAGTCACAATTGCGACTGTGTTCATATTGTGAACACAAAATGTGCTGCCGATGGCTTGATTACAGAGCCATCTGGTGAGCACAGTCGCAGTTGTGACTACAGATATAATATGTTCCCGTTTAGGAAAGTGGCATAGTCCTCGCTTTCTATTCTAATTAGATTTAATGGCTTAATAGTTAAAAGAACTACAGCAATCTTCACCGTTAACTTCAAAATTTTTAGAACAAAGTAATTTTAAAAATTAAAACTTACTTACCGTAGAAATAACACAACCGCTCTTCACCAAAATTGGCAACAGACTGGGAGATGAGGCTATGCTCATCAGGAAGGCAAGGCTGAGGTGCCGCGCAGTGACAATCACGTGCCTGGACTTGTCCCGCCAAAAAGGAGAACCAATCACGATCAGATATGACGCAACGGATCAAACCAACAAATTTCTTGGGTAGATATCCTTTGGCGTCGTAAATTATCATGTAAATTATAGGCAATATAACCCATCCGCCTACGGTGACCTACCTGCAAACGTCATTTATGGACGGCCAATAGAGACCAAGACTATGGCAAGTGTCGCCACCTGTTGTTAGATAGCTACACATGATAAGGTAGTTGAAATGTACGCTCATAGTATAGAAGCATATATGCAACCATCCTATTTCCTTCAAGACTGATATAATTATTTAACTATATTTTAATAACTTACATATTAAAGATATTATAGTTATTGTGTGAAAATTACACTATAAATGTAAGCTCTCACGAGTAATACTGGTTACATTTATAATTTTATAGTTTAACATTGGCGAGATTGAGGAAAGCATGCATTTACCGGCAATAAATGACGTGACTCCAAGTGCTCCTTACTGCATAAACATTAGCAATATGGAGCTTTTGCGAGGCCTTTTCTCTTTTATTAGTTGATTCTTGATGTAACAAAGC
>JAQIXP010002930.1:0-14017 GCA_034700285.1 Proteroiulus fuscus
CAAATAGATGGATTCAGTCATTTTTAAAACATTAAAAATTTACAATTAATAATACAAATTTTTCTATTTATGAGAACAATTTTTTTCGTTTTTAATATCTATACGGACATATATATTCACCTATCTTCTTAGCAAGGCGCGCCCTCTAATCCCAAAATTTTTGTTCACCAAGTTTTTATTAAGAATTTTGTTAGCATGATTTAGACTTATGTATATGTATATGATATATGAATATGAATATGGAATTTCAGGGGTGTAATATCCCAAGGATGAACATAGCGAGTGGGCTTTGGGGGTAAAATATTGAGTGTTCTAAAATATTCTCTACTCTATGGTGCCGTTCGAGGAATCGAGGGGTATTTAGGAAGTTTATTTTGTAAAGGGTATGATACTAAAATTTAATCAAAATATAATTTATGCTCGAATAAATGTCCGCCATTGTGATAAACAGAACATTCAAAATTGGTTGCTAGGTGACACCTGGCGGCCAGAGGCTAACAACGCTAAAGCCATCTTACCACTTTTGTCTTATCAGTTTCCATTGTAAGATATATCAGCATGCGCTTCCACTGAGTTCCATTATAAACATGAAGGAAATAATCAATAGAATATTCCCATATATTCAGCATTTAAAAAAAAAATAATTGTGTACAGTATAATTATACGATTCTTGACAATAAGCAATATCTAATAAGTAATTGCTTTGAACTTTTGATTTTAACTGGAATATCAATTTGGTTTTGTACCCATACAGTATAGAGCTGTTTTGACATTAAAGTTTGCATTGTGTTTTTCATTAAAAGCGAAAATAACAAAACGCTCATCATTATTACTGAAGAGATTTTCCTTCCCACTCTGCAATAATGTACTTTAGGTCACTCGTGCATTACCTTTTTATGGGAAATTGCAAAATGACTTCTTATACAGGTTACTTACTTGAGCGTAAAAAGAAAATCTGTTTTGATACTGTTTCGTCAGTTGTTTTAGGTACCCAAGGGGGTCTGATTTTCATTGGAAGACTATAAAATGTTAGCTTCTCGCAAGGTGTCTGTATACATATAACTATAAGCAAACCGAAAACATCTGAAACAGGAATAGACTGTCATAGCTAGGCTTGATGATAGAAATATTAGCAATTCAGTTTTCTCTTTTTTTATAGAAAACAAATCTCATGCTAAAATAAGCAATAACATTTTTAAAGAATATATAAACTATTGACTATACATAATAAACATATAAATGATGAGTTAATGATGAGTTTATATTAAATTACATTAAATGAGTTAATAACATGCCTTAATTAATTAAATTAAGAATAAATAAAATGTTGTCGTTTTAAATGACGGACTGCCATCAAGATATTTTATTTTATATTCATGAAAAAACTCATTACATTTTACTTCCAGTCTATAGTCATACTGTGTACAAAATTCATTTAAGCTATTCGATCCTAGGCCTATAGGTTAAATTATATACCTTTCCTGCCATAGTACACAGATTACTATATAACTTTAAAACGAATTTATTTCAGGTAAGCCGTTATCTTTAACTTTTGCTGGTGGAATCGTCAGAAATAGAAATCGTGCTAATTGTATGCTCTCTAATTACTCCCAGATGCACGGAGTAAAGCTAACACATGCAATGAAAACGAACAAACAATAATTTAAACCAATCTGAATGTTCACACTCTTATGCCTCATTGATTTCACTACCGGAAAGACATGTTTAACGAGAAACTCAATTGGGGTTTGTTTTGGGCAAATAGTTTTTTTTTAAAATTTATACCTACATGTGCTATTCATCTAAATGTTTCGAAAACCAATTTAAAGGATCTCGTTTTATAGTATTTCTATAAGATTAAATGCATATAGCTTGCAATTATTTAGGAGCAATATGCATGCAAAAAATAATGTTATGTCATTAGGATTTGGGGCTGGATTCAGAGCTCGATATGCACTAGGATTGCTATCAGCTGATATGGCATGTCAGGCTTTCGAAAATGCTCGTTTAATGCACTTTCTGTAAGATTTCCTTGCAGGAAGATTTGTGTTACACAGGAGATACATTAAGAATTGCATGTTTTAGCGGTCTTTAAGCCTTGCACTTAACACAGAGTGATCATTTCGATAATCTCTTCAGTGACTAAGTCGAATTTTTTTAGATCATTTCCTTTCATTTGTATAAAGCCTGCACAATCTGATTGAGCAAGATTACAGAATTTAAAATGGGACTTTTCATACAAATTTAATTCTGTGAAATTATTCAAGGGATATTAGGGATCATCCATAAATCACGTGGTAAAGGGAATAGTTAAGGCTTTGCTCACCAAATCTCTCAAGGGGATAGAGGGGTGAGGTAAGCTATCACACGAGATTCCTAAAAATCATTTTAAAATGTTAAACTGCATGATTAGTCCCATTAATATGTTAAGCGAGTACTATAGATTTCTTTTTTCAAAAAATTGGTCTCATACTGGCAGTACGTGGCTTTTTATTGCAAAAATACGTAGTAGGTGTATACCATGTGCTATTAAACTAATAATTATATAGTTATGATTATACTTATCTATTATTCAATAGGTTTTTCAATATAGTTTTTTATTTAAATAAATTATTTGTTTGTTTCAGTGGCCGTGAAGACGACAGGGAACTCTTTGAGGTAAATAATTTTGTTGCACCTTTTGGTATAATGTCTAAATGGAACAAGTCTCCAAATGAATCTTCTACTAAATTATTGCTTAAATGGGGACATTTTCCTAAACCCTACTAAACTTCAGTGTAATATCTTTCTGCAGTGAAATCCAAGAAAACAAATTTTAAACTAATAAAGAAATGTGCTGACAATTTTTGAAAATTTTTGTTCATATTAAATACATAATAGCAGCTAGTCATTTCAAAACATATCCTAACAATCTCTGTATTTGTACAATTAAGCATTAGCTTGGAAAAGATGTAACATGTTGGCAAAACAATTAAGCTTTATAGTTAATATATAAATGTTCTATATAGATGGAAAATGAACATACTGAAATGTCTAATTGCCAGGATATATTCATTTCAATTGCATGCCATTTCGTCTAAATTTGCCTCTTATAATTTGTATGTAAATTGTTCTATATTCTAAATGACATTATAGTCTGATATTAAAATCGGAAAACGGTGCAGTTAGTAGTGTCATTACCTTTAATAACTTAATTAATTTTCACTTTTTCTAGTTCATGGAGGAATCATTAGCAATCACAAAAAACCTCTGGCTCTCCCGACGATCGGACGACGACCAAATGAAAATAGGAGGATTTTATCTCACATATGCATTTTACATGAAGCAACCATTGAAATTACCACTTAAAGTAAGCTGATAGTTTTTTTGAAAGTTTCCTATACATAGCACTATAGTTTTGCACATGTGCACTCAACATACAGTGAAAGTTTATAAAAATATATTTTATATTTGAGAGGATTTAACTTTGGGAATAAAAATTAATTGCCTTAAATGACATTTAAAGCTTGCAAAGCAGTTGTTGGCTAATGGCTGATGGTAACTGGCTTGAAGCCAGCATGGGAATTATTCGCCCTTCCCTCCCTCGGGTCAAATACTTTCGTGGTTGGTTCCAATAGTTTTTATACCTGGGTGGCCACGCAGCACTTAGACCTTTGGATGCCTGGGAACATCAGGTTTGGTGTGCCTCCCACAACCCCATCTTAGAAATCCATTTCGGGGGTGGGGGCCTACCCGAAAATTCTTTCAAAATTTGGGCTACAGGCAAAAATCATTGTACATAATTGCAAAAAGTGACACAAAAGGGCGCTGCAGGCGATTTTTTTTCTCTCTCAAAATCATTCAAAAATGTACAAAAAATCACCAAAAGTACTTGTTTTGCCATTTTATCTATAGTAGGAGTATAAATTTTTTGTGTGTGTGTGGGGGGGGGGGGGGGTGGGGGTGGCGGGGAGGGGGGCCCTAATGGAACCCCGGAGTGTAGTAGAATTTTGGTTTATACTTGAATGCAACAGCAGTTTCTAACTTGGCTTGTAAAGTGAGCGGCAGATGGCGTTGTACCTTTATTAAAAAGGTTTATTTTAGAAAACTTACATTAAAGATGGTGAATACGAGCGTAGCTGATAGAATCCAGACCTTATTAACGGGGGACATAATGTTAAAATATTATAGGTGTTTATATATTATAGCTGTGGTGCATGGGATTGATCATCCAGATTTTTTTACTCAGTATAGGCCTAATCTAATTATGTTTAATGCTGCGCTGTGAAACCATTAACTATATATGCACTGTTTGCATTTCTTCTCTGTTTATATTTAAAACCTCTTCTAATTGTATCAGATTTTAATATGCCGGCATATTAGCTGCTTGGCACATGCATTAATCAACGGGATTCTGGAATAAATTGTATCCATCGTTCTATATAAATAGCTGCAAAACTTAAGTGAAAGCGAAACTGATGTTATCCTTATGAGCCATCTTTACTAATTAATGAGGATGGTTCAAAGTGATTGATATATATACTATTGCAATGAAATCCCAAATTGCCAACATCTAATACTCCCTTTCCACTTTGTTAGACCTTTACCTTCTCAAAAGATTGAATGTGTGCTTTTGTTATGAGATGCAAGTGAATTTATGGCAGGCTTGATATACTAATAAAGTATGTATATTAAAATCGTTACACACACCAGTTTATATATTAATTGCGCATGGCATTGTCACACTGATTAAATATCAGAGTAATTACTAATGCCATGGGGAAATTAATTTTAACTTAATTCTGAGTTTGTATAACCGCAGCACATGTTTCACATTTTGAAAGCATGGACTTGAGATATATATCTAAACAAAGTTTATACATATTCTTCTATTATACCTGTTATGCATGAACTATCAACATCTCAATCAATTCAAACCGACGTTGTCTGTAATTATATGGCTATTCACACGACTTGAAGCAATTGTGATTAATTGCTTTGGCAACCATTGGCTATTAAAAGTGAACTATGACAAATACATGCACGGAGGCCGCAATTTGATTGAACCAATCGATAATGCTGCATGTACATAATGTTATTTATGTGAGTTTTGTCTCAAGATTCGGGCATGACATTTTTACCCCATAGTTTATTATAGAAAATTACCACGAATTTGCAGTTTTTTTTGCAAATTTTTCGGCTAGACTTATATTGTCAGGGTGGAAAAAAAGCATCACTTTAAAAATTAAAATCAAGTTATATTCATTAAATTTGGAATTTTTGTTAAATCATGTTTTTCGAAATAATATTTCATGCAAACATTCAGTTTGGTATTTGAAGGGGAAAGAGCGCACTTTTTTGTGGCAACCTCACCTCAGGAAACCTCAGGAAATAGCCCTACCAAACCATAAGAAAGTTCTGCATTGGTAAACTTTTACCTCCCTAGAATATCTTTTAATACTATACTTACAGTAATGAAATTAAGTGTTAATAAATGTCAGTGTAATAATTAAAATTTACGCTGTTCGGAAGGACATTTAAAGAAATTCCCTTTACGAGGAGGGGTCCGTGCTACCCCGTTTACGAAACCCCTCATCCTGTTCCCCTCTACGAATAATTCTGTCAGTGCTCATCACTCTGACCCTTCCCCCATCCCCAAAGGATCATTCTCCAAATATCCTTTATTGGTTAGGTAACCATGTGACCAGGCTCATGTCTAGATATGAAACTATGATGGGGGTCGTGGGATGTAAATCACTGATAGATATTTAAAAAAAAAAATTCTTATTTATTTCTGCTGAAAGTCAACCCACATTGCTTGATTCTTATTCCCCCCCTAATAAAGTGGAAACGTATCTACATAAATGCACAATACAATTTGTATCCCAAAGCTGCTAAAAAATGTGAGAAATTTTTGGGATTTGAGGTTTGGTTTTTTTATTTTTTGCAGATATAATAGGTACATGTACATGCATGCAAATGTTCCCTTTTAATTTCTGAATGTCTATTTTGTTATCGTGTTTCTTAATCACCTTCTGTATAATTAATTTGTATAAGATATTCTGTAAATAATGAAGAACATATCAAGTTTTATTCGTTAAATCTCATAAAGCCTCATTAATTTTCAAAGCGATAACATTAATGTAGGAATATCAAGTCACTATATAACTTTATCACATGCAGTTATTTAAAACCCGATGGCGTGCTTGCACATTTCATTTAATAAAGCAAATTAGCTGGCATTTTGGGAAATATTGAGAGTGATTAAATTTTAAGATAGTTTACATGCATATTTATAAAAATCTGCTATTATGTCAGGGAACCCAAGAGATTTTTGGATTTTTATTGTTCAGGAGTCTTAATTATCATGTTAATAATATGCATGTATTCCCTGTGTATATATGTGTATATCAGTTCCGCATTTATTTTATTCATTACATGCTAAAGTTATACTAGTTCGGTCCCAATGTACCAAACTGCACATGAAATTAATTACAAAATGCATATTACGAAAAACAATTAATATCTGCAATTCACACCATTATCTCATTCATTTGCAACAAAGTATCATTAGGACTAATTAAATTATTGATGTTTAGTGAATATTAGCCATATTGTTGGCAACATTATAATTTCATGTCCAAATATATAATATAATTAATAGCCTACAAAAGCGTGTTATTGCATATTAGCAAGATTAAATTCATTACATGTAAACAGTAGCAATTAAGTTTTGTTGATAATCCATTTAAGGTCACTGAATTTATAAACTATTTTAAAATATTGATTAGCTTTTTATAATTTTGATCCAACTTCCTCTTCGTAGTGCCCAAATAGTCAGTCACGTTTGTTTCTTTGATTTCTTATGTATTTCAAACAACAAACACAAGTGGATGTCAAAGGCTGCAAAAATAACGTATATTGTGCATAGAGTCTACGTGTATTGCTTTCTATCACGATAAAACATTTATTTACTCGTTTTAAGATGGCAATTGATGTCACAAAACTTTCTAAGTCTAGAATAAACAATAGTTATGTCTACCGGGTTTCAGACATTTATTATTGCATTATTTTATTTTCCAGATAAGGCTGACTTTGAATGAATGGGAATCGTGCATGATGTTTGTGAGTTATGTCATTCAAAATGAACATACAGATGCCCTGTATATCTTCCGTTATTTACTTCGAGAGCACGCATTCCATTTCGTCTATTTGCCTTTGGAGGTAAGAAAATACTTTTAAGCTTATGTACCAATATATCTGATTACCTTTGCATATGGGTCTAGCAGCCTACATACTACTATATGCTACCTTGCAGTGTGAGGTCCATATACTATAAATTCGAGTAAATTTGTTTCTAAAAAGGGGTAGATGTAAGGAAGGTCACGTTTTTGTGATGGATACATGATAATGTTACGGATCTGGATAATCCTTATGTAACATTACATCTGCATGGATTTTTTAATTTTTGACCTACACTTCTTGTGACATTTTGTAATAGGCAGCCTGGTTATAGCTATAATATATATCTAGAAGATATATCATAATAATCTGATGATCCCTGTGCATTACCTTCACATAACAGCCAAAAAGTTCAATTCTCAACTGTCATCATTTTGCCATATTTTCCCCAACAATTCAGAAATTATTTTTTTTACAAGTATTTAACAATGTCTACTCTCCATTGGCTGATATTTCAATGGAATTACAAAATGAAATAATTTTGCCTATACTATAGATACCAAAAATTGCACTTATTTCAACCAAATCCCAATTTGGAACATAAAAAAGTCAAAACTTTTGTCATGCATGTGCACTGTAAATAGTTTGTAATTTTGAAAAGATGAAGCATTATGCGGAAGGCCATAAAATATAGAAAGGATGCCAAGGACAAGGTCATGCAATTGTCGATGATTTCACATTTTCTATAAAATACCAAACATTGTATTTGTCTATTTGGAAGTTATGGGTGCTATAAAGTAGTGATTGCCTGTAGCTATCCTCTGGAATTAAAACAATGGGCGCAATAACATTTCCCATTTATATAATAAAATGTCCCATGTGACCAACTCTGAGCCGCATCATTATAGAAATTCAGGAAGTTATTCTTGCTAATCGGACCACGTATAAAATCTGTGCTCTCACATCTGATGACATTGGAAATTTAGCTTTCGCAATATCTGGTGAATAAACGTGTTTGGAATGTTTATAAGAAACAAATACTAGGAGTCTATGACGAAGCCACGAATAAAATAGTGTTATAATGTACGTCTAGCAACAGGGTGTCTGGAAAACCTAGACATGTCATGGATATTTAATGTGTCTGGAAAATCTAAATAAACTAGAAAATTAGGCACTATTGGTGATTTTTAGCCCATTTTTGAGGGTTTTTAAGCAAAAAATACGCCTGCGGCGCCATTTTCTGACATTTTTTTGCAGTAATGTTCAAAACCCTTCAGATTTTCGCCTGCAGGCCATGAGAAATATTTTTTGGGTTGGGAAAAAAAATGAAATTTTGGGTGCGGCCTAGGGTAGTTGCCAAATATTGCAGTTCTAAATGCATACGAGCTCGTATATCAGTAAAAATGAGTTAAAAATCACTTTCGTTTGGTCTGAAAATTTGTGAAAATTTGTCTGGAAAACCTGGAAATGTCATGGAAATTTGTTACTGGATTTGGCCAGACACCCTGTAACAAAACCATCGGCGCCGAATATGTGGGTGCTATGAGGTCCTAGTTTTATTTATTAAAATAATAATGACATTATTTATGTAAATGTATGCCTGCTAAATAGAATAGAAAATGGTGCTTAATGTTCTGGCAATTAATATTTCAATATTAATATTTATTAATTCATGCACATTTAAATTAATTTCTAAATCTTATTTGAAATATGTAGTCAGGCAAACCATACGAACATGGTTGTAATGCAAGTGTGCCTTATCTAGGGGCTAATTTCTTGTGCATACGGTTGAAATATTTTCAACTTTTGAAATGAGCAGAATTGGTAGCATTTCACTAATTAAGCCCGTCGTAAATTTTTCTATACGGGCAATTAAAGTTGTACTTGTAATTGGTAATATATATTGTTTGGATGTGTGCATTGCAGCATTGGGTTAATTTCGTATACTGATGTTTTAGCATTTGCAGTCAGTGTGGATAGAAAAGTTTAAAATTATGCTTGTTTTTACTGAGCATCCGAGACTCTCGATCAACTGTTGTAGTAGGCCTATTATTATTATTATTTTGTTTCTGATTTATTAAGTGCTAAACTTGTTTATAGATCCAGAGCAAAGTAATTTAATTTATTATAGGCTAGTATAACTCTTGTACAACACGCTATTAATTTCAGTATACACTTCGCTGCACCCAGCTGCTGTTTTTTTTTGTTTCTGTTTCCGTATAATAAAATAGGCGTTGGTTACCAACAACTTACGAAAAAAATTGAATAAAAGCACTTAAGTTGTTTACTGAATGTTTTCCTGAACGATTTTAGTTGTTTATTCTTTCAATATGATAAACGCCTGTGACAATTTATGTCGTACTCTGAATTTTTAGGGGGAAAAAATTGGCATGTTGTTCTAAAACATTACACGTGGTTTATAATTTTACAGCGCTTTGACAACAACAATTTAAAAGGCGAACAATATCAATATAGGCCTTTAACTTGTGATTCCTAATCCATTTAATTCTCTAAAGCATCCAAACAAAGTAGTCTCGTTGTAAATTCAAGCAAATCCAAGGAATTTTAGTGTCCATGCATGTGTGATAATCATGCTTTTAGCCTATGGTATGTTGTTTGTGGATTACTTTATGCTGATGTGGTCATGCATTCATGTAAAACTTTGTGTGAATTGATACTTTGTGAATGAAAATAATTTATTTCAGTGTAAATTGCGTTAGACAAGCAGTGCTAAATGGTTTGAAATTTACAGAATTACATGTATTGAAATGAATGGGATTTCGGAGAAGTCTTACGCAGATGGCATCCATATCTTATCTTCTAAAGACTTTTCAGTAAATCCTTAAGCCTGTTTAAGGTCACCGTTTATAATTGATGATCTTTCCAAACATTCTCTTACATGCAACAATATGTTTTAACTTTTTGGTATAAATGGTATACATACTGTTGGAGACAGTTGTATACAAATGTGAAATGGCACAGACTGTCCATGGAGTAGGCATAAACTAAGATAATTATATCTTTTAGGCCTATGCGAGGAACTTATACATACCAATGTTGAAAATTCAATTTATTTTTTAGTTATATACTAACAATTATTATTATTTATTCATGTGCAGATTCATCCTAAAGTGGAAAGCTCACAGCAAGAAGAAGCACCTACAGATAAACAGTTTAAATTTGAAGATCGTCTTCTGGAATATACAAAAGATAGAAGTTTTCAGGTATTGAAACTTTGAAATTGCTTTTATAATAATAACATCTGCATTTACTAGCATTATCTTGTGTACGTTTAAGTTCTTTTTAAATCATTGTTTTCGACTTTTAGGTATATTCTGTCATAAAATTTCTTCATTTCCAAAAGTGTATCAGTATAGAGTTAAGCCGTGGATTCAGCAAACCTTTTCTATGAAATGTTTTGATTGGCTGTATGCGTTTACCTGTTTTAGAATTGATTGAATGTAGGCATGTATATAGCAGCGTCTGGGGAAGATTTTCTAGATTTCTGACGTTTTTTAATGAAATGCCCCCCAAAAAAACTCTAGATTTGCTGTCTCGCCAGGGGACCAAAAATCTCATTGCCTGATCAGCGGCAATTCTAGTGTTCTGAAATGGCAGGTGCTTTTTTCAAAACATTCATAATGAACTGCTGCTGCCATGGGAATGGGGTTCAAGGAAAATAAATTAACCCAAGGGAAAGTAGGATAACATCATCTATTCATTGTTTATCCATGATAAACTTACCATATTTCAACTTTTATTCTTGAGAAATTAATATCTAGGGAAAATTTTATACATAAAAATACCAACGTGCTGCCATTCTTTCTTGCTGTTTAAATTGCTGCCTAACTTTAAGGGGTTACAGATACCCTACACTTCCGATATTTTGCCCAATATATATTTATAAATTTTCATTAATTTAATAAGTCTTGGGCAAGGTTTTAATGTTTTACAAATTAAAATGGGGATAACTTTGATTTTTACCCTAGAAAGATGTCCATATATGAACATTTACACTATTTATATGTCCAAATATTTGGGGAAATGTGCCGATTAACTGTGGATTATCCTCTAAAATTCTTATAATTCAACAAAATCCCCTATATAATAATAGTCCTATAGATTATGCAGAAGGTCCTTTCTATATTTTAATAATTTATTTGATTTCGTTTAAAATGAAGGTATTATGTATAAATGCAGGCATATGTAAAATTCTTTAATTTTAAATTTTTGCAAATTCCTTAAATTCAATGCTTTATCATTCGTTTATTGTATAATTGGGCTTTTTAAAGTATAGTATATTTATCAGCAGCTGCTTTGGGTATAGTTTTCATTGTATTGCCTTTGGTAATTTTCATTTATATTAAAAACTGTTGTGGGTGGTGCTTGGTGTGAGGGAGGATACTAGAAACGCATCTCAATTCGTGTTGTGATTGCACAAAAATGCAAATGTTGTAAATAAGTAATCCGGTTGCATGCATGCAAGGTAGTGCGAAATTCCATAAAAATCACGCTTGGTAGCCTATTTATAAGGTGTTCAGTTTAAAAGAAGAAAATGAAAGTTCACAAAATTTGAATTTTATCTTTCCTTTTGCAGATGAATGGTATCTTGACTCGCAGGTTCATTCAAAACGTGTTTTGAGAACAAAATTGAACTTTTTGTATAAGTGAGAATATGCATGAGTGTGTATATTATAAGAAGCTAAGGTGACGAATAAGCGAAGTGAGCAAAATCACAGGCAGTTTGATATATAGTACTTACATTTGATAGTATTATGGAATTCAAGAAAAAAGAAAATAAATTTAAAATTCAATTTTTGGGAAGGCTTAACTGGCCTTGCATCATAGTAATAATATTTCAAATAGTATCAGTTGTGAATTGTGATTAAGTTTCTTATTTCAAAAATGTAATTACCGGTATTCGTTTGAGTTTAAGCAAAACTGTTAGTCGTCATGAAATAGAGCTCATTGCCCCTTTACATTTTTTTTTGTTAAAAAGAGTTTTAAATTTAGACTAAAACTTGTAAAATTTTCAAATGACTACCTTTCTTAAATTATGTATCATTAGTAATGACCCTCTGACTGTACCCCAATTTAAAGTTCGAAGTTCTATAATATTAGCAAACATGTATACACAGTACACTATACAAAAGTAACAATTAGTTTATTAGCCATCATTTATAACAATTGTTTTTCAATTCGTGTGGATATTGCAAGAATTTTTTTTTTTAAAAACTGAGAAGTACTAACTAATAAGTTTCTCAAAATGATGGACAATTGCTGTTTTCTTTTGAGATTAATACCATCTTAAAATATGCTTTTATTCTTTTACAGCAATTTCAAGCATGTCATGACCGATACAATGCCATGAAAAATATCATAATCTCCAAGCATTTTGAGGATCAACCAGCTTCGTTGAGAATATCTGATGACAACCTCATGCTAGAAATTCAAAAGTAAATAATATTTATTTATGTTTTTGTTTAGAAATGTCATTTGTAAATGCGTAAATGGGTTTTTTAAGCTAATTGATAAATAATATTTAACATGATTTGACATAGAATTTTAATGAAGATTGTGTTATGCTCATGATCATGGCACGTATTTTCAGGTTTTAACCATTTTGCTTTACATTTGCATAACTGCTTTATCATTTCTTTTTACTGTTTTCAAAATTGTAAACTAAGGTGACTTCTGCAATGCTCCCATTCGGGTTGTTATTATGTTTCACATTTATGGAATTATAACAAGGCAAATTTTTAATTACAGATTATTCTGATATTTTTTGAAAAAGTTAAATCTGGGCTAAGATTCTTAAAAAAAATAACGATTGGTTACCCTTTTTAGAATCTATTCTTATCATGCCTTACTATTACTGTATTACATAATAATTTTGGAGGCGGATTTTCTCAACTTGTAATTGTTCTGATATTACTTTTCCAGAATAACAGATGAGTATACTAAAAACATAAAAGGTGGTTCAATTCAAGAGGGCCTAACAGGGTCTACATCAGCACAAGAACAAGAAATAACGGTAAGTCAGTTAATAGTTAGTTAACCTTTAAAGAAAAGACATTGATCATTTGTTTGTGAAGCTGCCTCACTTTAGAATCGTTTTATCTAATTACTTTGGAATTACAATATAGCATTGTTGTCTAATAAAGCGCTAAATAGATTGCAAAATGTTATTACAATATTTGTTTGTAATTTTAACATGATTCACTGGAATACTAGATGCAAATACAAAAATCATGCCAAGGCTTATTTTTTTTAAAGCTAAAATATTGATTTTTGTTTTTGTTTTTATAGTCAGTGATGTAGCCTATGTTATATTGTATGGGTGGTAGTTAAATTATTTACCAAGTTTAATAAAGGGAGAAGGTCACAAACTTGAAGAAAAAATGGTGGTACATAATTTGACCAAATGTTATATTATACACAGTTCCATGATCTGTATCCAGTGAAATATTTGAAAAACAACTGTTTGGAAAAAGCAGTTAAAGACGAATTTCAAATCTTCAAAACCATTTGATTTTGAAAATTTTTTTCAAGAACATTTCTAGTGTAACTTTAGTCTTTAAAAATAATGCTAATCCAAAATTCTTTATTGCAAACGTGGAGAGCAAAGACTAATTAGTAGAAAACAACATACATGTATATAAATACTAATTTTGTAAGGACGTGGTATGCATAGCGGTTGCATAGAGAAAAATAAATAAAATGCGCAAATTTCTCTAGAGGAAGTGGCAGAGAAGCCCAAGGACTTCTTGGACAGCATCTGGGGTCATGCACAAATGATGTCACGCTTTAAGGGGGGGGAGGGGGTATGAAAAACTGTGACCATTTGTGACAGGGG
>JAQIXP010002931.1:0-14016 GCA_034700285.1 Proteroiulus fuscus
AAAGGGTGTGTTTATGTAGGTCAACTCATCACCAGCAGAGGGATGCTCACGCCATTCTCATCCTCGGTATTACTATACCAACTATATTCTTACTTATAAAGCAAAAAAACAAGTTTTCGAAAACGGGAAAGGTTTCTATGAAAATTAATGTCACATACTATTTAACTGCAGAGAAAAAAGATAAAAGAGAATACAACAGGAATTATAAAATTGCCTATTTACAGGAAATACTACACAACCTATATTTCAACCAAATTCATAGAAGCGTCAGAATTTCAAATAAAATTATATAGGAAAACTAAAGCCATACCCGTTTTTACTTGTGAATTACACATCTAAAATTTCACACATAAGTGCTATTTGTAATTATCTTTCCGTACCTATAAAAATTGCTTCATTAAATTAAAAATTACTACCGGTATTGACATTGCAGTGTATGCCAAAATTATCCACTATAGTTCAAACAGCAAGGAGTGTAAAATTCTATAAAATGTATGTAAAATTCTATGGTTAATATTTTATAAGTGATGAAAACTTTGATAAGTAATTTCCCAGCAATACTTTTTTTTATAAATAAAAACAATAGATAAGATTATAGTCAACAAGTTGGAATATTACTGAAAATTCCAACCATGGCAACAAACTCTCGCTTCCTGAGTAATAATATTGCTATTAAAGTTTGCGGTTTTACGAAATAAATATCAACTTAGATCGATGACTTTGGTGTTTGTCAGATCAGATTTCGGTTTAGAAAACATCATGCATATTAGCCAAACTGCTAATTGTGTGTGTATCACGAGTCTATACTTTTATGGCAATTCGTGTATTGCAAATATTAACAGATTGGTAATAAAAGAATTACGTCATTTCCTGAAACAAATATGAGGTCATTGGAATCTCTTCAAATAAAGTGTTAATAAATTAAATGTCCTATCTTGTGTGCAAATGTTAAGGTTCATTGAATATTTAAAGACAAGTGCTTGTTATTTACGTAAAAATCTCCAGAACACAAGATCCATACAAATAAGAATAAAATTCATTACAATTTCAGAAAAAAACTAGTTTGAATGCCCACGTTAATATCCTTTAATAAATTATTTCCTGATTGAAAAAATTTGCATAAGAAAAACGTGATAGAAACAGAACTTTTTTTAAATTAATAATATTAAAGTGAAGGAGGGCTCATCCCAAATTTGATACATTTTTATGTAAACGAGGCCTAAATTTACCCACACTTTTTAAATGCCACTCCTTTCCATTTCAAAATAAGCTTATTTTTACATTATGATAGCTAGTTATTTGGTCAGTCTCAGCAGCTGAATACAAAGCAGAAACTTGTTTCATTTTGTTAAATTCAGTAGCCTAACCATTTGTTGTTTCTGGAACTGAAAATTTCTATAAGAGTTTTCAATTCTCTTTTTTTAAATAATTCACTTCAATTTTAATTTAAAAAAAACTTGTATGGCCTATGCGATCAACAAATTGATGTGCAAGGATTTTGGAAAAAACAGAAATTACTATTACAGAATAAATGCAAAAACATTCATGAAGAAAATTCTCTAAAACTCCATCAAAAAAATATAGGCCTATATAGTCTACTCATTCAAATAATCTCTTTATATATATGAAACGAAATGGGGATTAAAAATAAAGTTCTTTTTTTCAGAAAATAAATTAAAAAAAGAAATACGGAAATCACGAAAAATTCCAGGGGTTGCATTTTTGAAGAGTAACAATTAAGAACTTCTAGTGAAAAGTGCCAACCTGCATTTCGTGTTTATTATAAGGGGATGAATGGTCTGTTTTAAGAAAAGAAATTACACACATTCATAAAGTATAGGCCTATATGCTCAAAAAGAATTTTGAAGAGTGAAACACTTGCCCTTAGGAAAGTGACGTTTTCAATTTAAAAATTTAGGTTAGTTGGACAATGACTTCTGGTTTGCCTAATAATTTTCCAAATGTGGCAAAATATACATATTATCTGGTCCCCACATTACCTATCAGTATAAATGCAAATGCAAACAGAATATAAAACCGAATGCATATTTTTTAAATGGCTAGACAATAGAAAATATAATGAACTAAAAATTAACTTAAAAGTGATGTCAATTGCTGGACAAATAATCGATACATACTTTACAAAAATAAAAATTTTAATGCATACAAAAAGGAGGTTAACACACAGGATATACAAATTGTCAAGGTTCATGAATGCTTTTGGAACATCATCTGTAAGGTTTAAATCTTAAAATTTTTCTCTTTTGTAAATTAAACCCAATATCTTGGTATTTGTATAGAAATAAGTAAAGAAATGCAAATCTGATAATCTGAGACAACAAAAAATCAAAGGAAGGAGCCAATAAAACATGTCAATACAAAACAGCATTTTGTGACCCTCTAACACTAGTATTTGGCTTAAAGCTATCTGAAACTAAATTAAATTTCATGGCAAATAATACCTCTCAAACAAATATTCCCTTTGAAGCCTTCTGTGATTTCCCAGTTTATAGATTGTAGCATCTCAGTTATACTATCAACCCTTTGATAATTAATTACCTTTTACAACTCTACCAGCTCTATATAGTGGATAATTTCAATGGAATGTATATGTGCATATCTTGTACGGATTCCAAACCGAGGCACTGTATTCTAAAAATGGTTCCACACATCAATATCTTATGTTTCTTTATTAAAGAAGGTTCATCAAACAAATCAGTTCTTAAATTGTTCAATCTCTGTCAACTAGACTATAGAGCTCAATAAAATGGACCAGTATGCTCATCACTTAAATGATGTAATTGGAATGACTTAATTATAGAATTACCTCTTTAAAAGTATAAATCCTTTCCAATGGTGGAGAAGACATGAATAAGGTTTGTAAATACATGTGTCAGGGAACCCACTTGGCTTGGATACAATTGATACAGGATACCACATCCAATTAAAGCCAGAATCAACTCCAACACAACACCATGATCTGTATTATTATTATATACAGATCATGACAGCACTGTACTTTCCAGTTCCCATAATACCTTCATATACTCTACCATATAGTTAACTGGTGTAAATCCTAATTATTCTGCCTTATCAGTGAATTACATTACCAAAAGTGTCAGCATTGTCACTTCCAGAAAACTCTTGCATTTGCAAAGGGATTTTTTGCAAAGCTGCATTCTATAGCATTCTACTTGTCCGTTTATGAAAATGTTTCATGGAGTTTAATCAAGAAATATGTATAGAAATTATACTTTTAACTAAATGCATTTACCTACTACAAATAAAACAACAGAATGAGGATCGCCAAGCTACAGTATTAATAAAAATTACTTTATACTAACTAATACAATCTACAAAATTAATTGATATGATAATATTTTCACTAAGGTAAGTCTAGGCCAAATTTCAAACTAACATTCTCTCATCAGAAGCAACATTTTCTGTAATATGTTCTAAAAACAGCGTTAAGAGACAAGACTTTCCCTTTATAATCATAAAATTTTTAGTTCAAATTTTTATGCAGTATAGGCCTATAGTATATAGTATAAGACTTTGACTGAACTTTTAATTGATCAATTTTTCCAGTATTATTCTGCAAACATTCAGTTCATGGTTCCCAAAGTGAATCAATGTCTCATGTTTTTATAATGTTATATATTGTCCAAATAACAGAATTCAATCTTCTTCTAAAAATAATAGCACGTATAGGACTGTATTAATCAAATTTGAAACAATGCTAATGTATTAACATCAGTCAAATGCCTATGTTTAAGTGAAATTCAGTTCCAACACCCACTTTCTTTGTAATCTAATTTCATAGCCATCCATTTTGGGTCAATAGAATATGTCCAATTTTCAGCATCATCTCATGCTAATTAATTTATGATTAATGTAATTAGTCATTTTATTATTCATTAAACCTATCTCTAATGCGATTAAATTGATGGGTGCACTCGTGACATTGTTAGACAACTGAAATTATGGGCTACATTAAATCTAGTTTTATACAGGATGACTGAATAATGATTTTCCAATTATACTATAACTAAAGTAAATTGCTAGTAAATTTTTTTTGACTTTGGCTGTCATGATGGGAAGGGAATTATCCAAACAGAAGCCGTAAAGTAGCATTATAAAGCAGTCTTCCAAGGGGGGATCTCATAAGCGGATAAAAAATTACATCCAGGTATTTTCCCCTAACTAAAACATTACTATTTTCGTGCAGGTGACTGATGGTAATTCAGGGGAAGTAGACTAAAATACAACAACAAAAAATGTAAAATATTCATAAGGGGATGAAAGGGAAAATGTTGGAAAGGTTTTGTACAGCCTGTCATCAACTATGCAGTAAAGAACTCTACATTGTACTTATCTACATAGTTGAGGAAATTGTATTTCAAAAATCAAATATGGGGGTAACTGTTCTGCCTTTAGGCACAATTGAATAAATCCAGGCTCATTTGAGATTAAGAAATTACATATACTTTTATATGCATCTTTTGAATAAATACCATAATCATCCAATTAAATCCGTGGAAAAATGAAAATAAAAAAGGGTGAAAGACCACCATACTATCACAGCCTATATGGGCCATTCCCTCAAATTAGTTTTTGATATGTGTGAATCAATTAAGTTTCCAGAGCAGCAAGTTTTTAATTATTGGAATAAAGTATGGACAGAGTTTAATAATGCTTAATCTATTCAATTTATGAGGTCATTAAATTCAGATAATTCATCATTATGCAAAAAAATAAAGATACGGTAACTGTTGTATAGGATCTACAGGGTGAGCAAGAATTCTGTACTCTAAGACAGAAATAAAAAATGTAGCACTAGCACAGCACAGTTCCTATTATATAAGGTATATCCCTTTCACGCCATTGACAATATTATAAAATAAATATACAAACGTGATTTATTATGATATTATTGTGCTTATTTTATCCATCTCCACAACTTAGGAACATTTAGGACTTAGGAACAAAAGTTCCTAAGTCCTAGCCTATAGTATACAGTCACAATGCATAATCCCATCATACAGATGCCATTTGTCCGAAAATGGAGTATAATTACCCTGAGCTTGGACACAATTATTTCGAATCTACAATTCTAGTTCACCCTGAAGTGCAGTTAAGGTAGTTTTCTGTACAATATTGCCCCGAGTTGACATTTCATTTTATAATCGACATTTACTAATTAAATTCGTAGTGTGCTTACTCGTTATTCTGCAACCTTATCTGTTAAACTATACTGACTTCAATTTAGCAGCATGAAATGAAATAATAAAATGAATAATTGATACTATTAAAATATAAGAAATGATTGAACTAATTTACCTTCTAACTACACAGCTAGCATATTAGAGTTGGCAAAATCTCATAAAACGTAATAAAATGCTTAAAAATTAACATTTGTACAGTGGCTCGTTTAGACATCTTATTCAAAATAACAAAATATTTTTAAAATAAGAATTTTCTGTTCAAAAAATAAAACTCAAAATTTAAATCTAGAGGCTACACAACTATAATAAAATACATTTGTTGGTTGCAATTAAAAGTTTTATTTGACATTTTTTAGGTGCTTTTTTTTTTTACTTTGATTGCGTTCTCTCGCTGAACCACGGCAAAAATTTCCATTTTCGTATACATTTTATTAATTTTCATGAATTTCGCTAACTCCACATTATTACCTGACTTTCTATTTTTTTTAAAAATGTGCAATTTAAATTTACAAAGAATGCATAGAATTTATGGCAAAGACAATGTGGTATGTATCATATAATAAAATTTTCAATGTGTAAAAAAATTTTCAATGTGACTTTCTTTTGAGGCTGCCGAAATACACTAACTTTCCCTTTCCCAACTGTATATTAGACCAGACTTTTTGATGGGTTAATATCACTTGCATGGGCTCATTAAAAAAGGGGTTTTTCAACTAATCCAATTATCCATCATTAGAATATTATTAGTGTTATTACTATATCTTCATATCAGGAGTTTTTCTTCTTACTTGTAAGTAATAAAGCCATAAAGACGGAAAAGAAAAACTTAATTAATAGAAAAGAAACAAAAAGGCAGCGTACATGTACAAGCATAACGTGTTATATACACATTAGTGCTATGAAATTAATGGGGATATATGGCTTCAAAAAGTTAACATCTGATGAGCAGAATACACGAAATAAATGCCCAAAAAATGAACCATGAAAAGGCAAGTAAAAAATTTAACAAGTTAAAAAGCCAAAAAAAGTTTACAAAAATGCATTAACTAGGCTATATTACATAGTTAAAGCATTCTTGTAGCATGCATGATGTGAATACGAGACGAATTTCACAGAGGGTTAACTTTAACCCGCTGTTAAGCTTAGGTTTTCTCTAATTTCCTGAATTTTCCTTGGCCCAAATTGGTCACGTGATCAAAATAACTCAGGGTTAAGACTTAACTGTGGTTGGTACAATTGGCCCTTAGTCTCAAAACCTGGAAAATAGTGGAAATAGTACACTTTAAAATTAGAGGGGTAAATTTTCTAGAAAAGACATTAATTAAGAATGACTGCTACAGCTCCTGGCAGCAACAAAATAATTACATCCCACTGCAGGCCCCACCCAAATGATCATATTTGAAAAACCAGTAATACATTGCAGCGTGGTGACCGTGATTATTAATAATAATGACATACTGCCATTCTTTTGTATGCAAAATTATGGTGTGGGGGGATTTGTTAATTTTAAAATACAAACAACTGAAGAAAAATTGTTGCTGTACCTTGTTTTCCTTATTCCTCTATATGCCTATTCCATTCATAAGCATATAATATAATGACTGTTTTTTATCCAAAAAAATTTAGAAAAATGGAGTTGGCACCCATAAAATACAAACTTGAAATACAATCATTAAAATTCCAATGTAAGCCTACAGAAGGGTCATTGTTTGGCTGCACAATAAAGAATGAATTTTTTACCATTATTAAAAGAACAAACGAAATTGAAAGTAAATTTCTTAAATATTAAATGTCCAGAAACAAATAGTTGCTTTGAATAATAATAGCAACAATGCCGTTAATTTTGAATAGCATTTACTGTTGATTAACACCACAGTCTTAAGACAAATAATGAATACATAATTAACAGCAATTACTTTCTATTGTTACAGACTTGTATGGACTCAAAACACCAGAAAATTAATACATACACTCCATTTTTTTCTAAACCTTATAAATACAATAGCTTTATTGGCTGGAAAGTAACAGAGTGAAATTGCTAAGTAAAATATTTAGCCTAGTAAACCCTCTTAATTGAATATAGTCACATCCCATTTAAATGCAAGAGACATTTTTTGCACCCACATTTTAATTTGTTCCGAGGTCTAAAAGCAATGACAAAACTAGTTAGCTTATGCTACACTGACAATATTATTGACGAAAATATAAAAGTGTGATAGTTGATGTTCTTTATACCCTGTTTAGCATGGGAATATTTGTTATTCAAAAAAATGTAGTAAATAATACACCATATAAAAAACGTGGACATAGTTAAAGCAGATTTAATCCAACAGATAATGACAAAAAAAAATCTAGTTTTCCTATTGACGATATAAAAAATTGTTTTGGAAATAAAAATTGGTCAATGTCTTGAGAAACCAGACAATGTAAGATTTAAAAAAAATTATAAATTATAGTTTAATTAATGATTCTGATTGTCATCAGAACTACATTGTGCATGTTTTCAAAGTCTGCCAATTATTTTTTTCTTTTTTTATAATGCCAAAAGTCTCTATTTATACCGCCATCATTTCACTCTTGGCTTTAATGCTATCGTGTGAATATCTTGCGTGTGTTATTATGCTTTTTTATATTTGGTCAAAGTTACTCTGTGTTCGCAATTAAATTCAACGTAATTAAGTTTAAATTCAAAATCCTAACAAATTCTTAAAGGAATAAAAAAGTATAGAAAAACCTTTTCTTTATGTCTATGAAATGCTAATTCAAAAGCTGGCATTGGTACTCTTTCACTTAACATTATACAAACACATATTATGATATATCATTCAATTTTATAGCACAATTTATGCACTAATATTTCAAAAGGCAATTATATTTAATAATTAAAAAAAATAGAAAGTAAATAATATCCTCAATTTGGAGAGTTACCAAACAAAAAATTATTTTCAGAAACCTACATACTTTCAAGAAATTTTAGCATTTCATTGAGATTCTAAAATACAACACATTAGCTATAGCTGCTATCCTATCTATAGGTTTCAGTGTTCTCCAAGCTATAATTTCTTTTCTTTTTTCTTCTAAAATAATAAATATTTTTTATTCCTCCAAAAAGCTCAAAATTGCTACTGTAGGCTATTCAAAAACAAGAATAAAGGTGGCGAAAATACTCTCCCTAAGAACATTTTCCATTCCATTAAGCTGTAAATTATGCTTTTAAAAGCTCATAATATACATGAATAGATTCATGTATGATGATAATACGATCCAATATTGAATATCAAATTATAAATGATGCAATTTTTTGACACTTGAAAGCTGAGGCCAATGAATCTAAGTGCACTTGATGATTTTTTTTTAATAATAATAAAATGCTCATCCCTTCATCCTAGTTGCTCATATTTCATACTGACTTATGAAAATGGTAATGCACGAGGGAGCAGCTCCCATTGATTTTCACCTCATTTATTTCCGCCAGGAAAACGACTTCGTTTTTTAATACGAGGTTTCCCGACACGAGTCGATACTTTGCCAGTCATTATAATTTTAGTCTAGAATAACATGCCCAATAATCCGGAAACCCAAAACCGAATCACGATTTTGGTACTGTAATAAAGCTCCCCCTGTGTCCACTTTCAAATGACATATTGGACACACGACTGCTTTCTTTTTCGGCATACAGCACGAGTGCATGACCCTTTGTCAAAAGCTTTAGCTCTGTCCTAATTTCCTTCGAAGAATTCTATTGAATAAGTCCTATAACCAGAACTGACACGTGCAAGCCAGGGTGTATCCATCATTTTAATGCAAAAAAAACTCCAATTTCAATTATTTTCATATGCTTTTTTGGTGTGTGAGGCTCGGTTCCACTGAACAGTCTTTGTATTTCCAAAAGGCAGCTGCACCATACAAATCTTCTAAGAAGTCTTTGAGGAGCATCTCTTCAATGACGTGGCGGGGTGTGTTTACAACAGGGCTATTCCGCCAAAATTACCATATGTATATAACACTGGCACGGATGACTGACTCTGACAGTATTTGGTACAACTATAGATTGAACATTTTCAAAAAAGTGGATGATAATGGGCAAACTTATCAGAAATTTTGGTCCTAGACTTCTAGATCAGTACATGCAGGGGAGTGAATATTTCAAAATAGAATTTTGCAAGGGTCCAGGAGAAAGTATGTAACCATGACTTACACTGATAATAAGGGTAGGGATGCACCTAACGTTGCTATACATTGCAAAGGTGGTTTTCGAAAATATTATATTACTCATGTACAGCCTACTAACTTTTGGAATTTTTAAAACAGGTGAAATATTTTAATGAAATGTTAAATTAATGTTATATAACATTTCAGGGGGATTGGGGGTTAGCAAATTTATAAGAAAGTTTTACAAGAAGGGAAAGGTAGTCAGAAATTTGGTAACGTGAAGTTACATAACCTGTAGATGGCCCAATTCATGCAATTATCCTGATTAGTCATGCAGGAAAATTGAAAGGGGGAGGACCAACCAAACTTATTTTCTTCCAAACGATACTATATATTATAAGCAAGCATAATTATTTACAGAATGAGCCAAAATATAGATAACGAAAACTAATCAGAAAAGAAAAACTATTGGAATACCCGTATGCCTATGTACATTTATACTGTATTGTCTGGTAAAATTTGTTTTGAGATTTATTTTATTTTAAACTCATAGCTAAGTCATGGTTCTTCGATCCACTGATGTTACCCATAAAAGTTTAGTTTGAATCTATTTTTTAACTGTTTAAAATCATGAAAATGACTTATAAAACGGTTCATAGTATTTTCAAGACTGCTATGTGTTAAATGCTGTAGGGCCTATATAAGACTCATATTCAAAGTTTCAAAACTATATTTCCCAAAGAGTAGATAGAACAGGTGTTCTGTTTAGTGTTTACTGGATGCATGGTCAATGTCATGCAGTCTATATAAATGTAATTTATGAAAAAAAAAATCTTCACAAATTTTCAAACTCTCACCCACTCACCGATCCACACGAATTCGATTCAAAGGGAATCCTATTCGTCACGACTGCAGATCCACATTTTTCTTTGGATTGAATTTGAAATTGACATGGTGGATTACACCTTAAAAAGAGCCCACATGTGCTTCAGGTACGGATTGAGGGGGTAATGGCGGGTGAAAGGTTTAGAAAAGGGGGGTTGGATGGCTGTCCAGGTGCACGATAGGAGGCGCAAAAGGTGTTTCTTCCCTTTTCAATAATCTAATGAATAACAACAAGGAAAGGTCCTGGACAGGCCACAATGGCAAGCAGCAAGCCAATCTTTTGTCCACAGCAGAATTCCTATAAATAGGCTATATCCCTTATCCTTCAGGGTTAATAATATCAAGGCTCAGAAAGAGAGAAAGAGGGGGAATACTTGGGGGAGGGGAAACTAAATCACATTTCTGTAATCTTTATTTGCCTCTAAAACCTTCTTGCAAATTGGAATTAATCTTAACTATATCAGGAAAAAATAACTGGCTTTTTGAAATGCCAAATTCCATCACCTGAAACCAACTAATGTCTATGCCCTTCAATCCGATTAATCTAATGCACTATGAGTGACACCAATGACATTTACATTCAATACGTTGGTATTTTTTCTAATAATTGGCAACTGACCAGCATCTGACCACTAAGTCTGAAATCTATTTCGTACTCACAAAATAGCAATATTCAATAATTGACAGAAATGAAAAGGTCGAGAACATCTAGACCACCCAAATCTCTCTGCACCTGTATAATATTCCTAAATTTTTCTTATGAAAAGTTAAGGTGTTCTGCTTACTGGATGGTCAATGGCATGCAGTCTATATATAGGCCTAATGTAAATAACGAAAAAATTGAAAAATTGTGGGAACTACTTTCGGAATGACTTCCGCCCATATCCCAAGAACTTTTTTTTAAACTTGTTTGAAGATATTCAATGAAATTAATCACTTTTTTTAAAGTTTACTAGACTTCTAACACTTATTTTCATATTCCTTCCTATGCATTCTGATTAATACATGCAATTTTAACAAGTACTGTAAAAGAAATGCTCGGCTTTTCTCATTGTTAATTGCCATTTCCCGTATCATTTACACCCAAGTTATTCATATACTTGGCTATGTTTCATTACTCCATCATTCTCCCCACCACTTCTTCGCTTAAATAGATATTATAGCGATGGCTTAATTCACAAGTAGCGAATGAGCCAAAAGTTGCTTTCGAGATAATAGCGTTTTTATGGAAAAAAAGTATTATTTGGAAATAAACAATGTTAAAAGGGTGAAATTTGGTGAACAGATGAAACAAAATATATATATTGTAGGGAATGTGCTAATTTTTGTTAAATAGTTAAATTAGTAAATTAATTAAGTAATTTGAAAAATAAAAGGCTTCAAAATGCACATTCGCTAGTTTGACTTTGATTAAGTTTGCAAGAAAGCGAAATAAGTAAAGTGTAAAGTAGCGAATGTGCACATCCACTAGTATGCCTTTTGAATAAAGTGAATGCAAAAAAAAGTTATGTTAATGTTATCACATTAGCGACTTGTATTGTTCTAAAAATCCATGTCATGAGCAATTTTTAAAAGGTTAACTATCGAATGGTACCATTTACTACTTTTAACTTTTAGGAATGATACCTTGTTGGATATTCGCTTCTCTTCACTTCTGTAATTTAAACAATAATATTGGTTAAAGTAATTTCTGTAACTTTAGGGTAATTAGGGGCACTTCCAGAATCACAATAATATTGTTCACTTATCTCATTTTTGAAAAATTAACTAATTCGCTACTTGTGAATTAAGCCATCGATGTGTAACGCTTTTAACGCCCTCTCCCTCCACCTAACCTTATTGTAAAATTATACGTAATACTTGAACATTCCCTTACATAACTTACAAAATTAACATTCCAGAAAATATATAAAAAATTTTCAAATCCATCTGTTGGATGTCACACGTACGCTAGTATGTGCACATCTTGCATCAAATTAACGTAAATGTATTCAATAATTACGAGGAACTGGACATAATCACAATAAAAAAATTACTTTTCCCATAATTATATATTTACAAGGTACACCTGCTACTTACATATCCTTCCAAAAATTGTTACGTACATGGGGGTCATTAAAAACCTAAGATTACGAGCACTTTACTAACTCTGTGGTTAATTATATACATAGTTAAGATTAGATGATGCTGACATATTTCGTGTTCAAGTACACGAAAAAAGTCTTCCTCCTTCAGTACTGGCTATAATTACACGCAGGTAAAGTTGATAATAACGCAAAAAGGAACAGTAGCCCAATGACCACTGGTTCTCAATACCAGTTAGGGGTCAGGGAAACAACGGTCAGATTCCCCTTGCCGTTGGCCAAACCTTTTCACCAATCTCCCCTTGGTATACTTTTTTCTAGATTTTTTTCTGGTCATACATCTTGAAGAAAAGAACGCATCAGTGGACGCCAGAGGGTAGGATGGACACCAGTTGTTGCCTTTGATAAACAACTTAAAAAGGTCATCCTACCTGACAGGTTGTGAAGAGATGATAAGGAAAGTGGACTAAAAGAGGGCAAACGATAAGGGACGGTCAGAAAGTGTAGTCGAGGGCAGTGAAGCTGCTCCTACCTGTGCTTTCAAGATGCAACCCTTGACCGCTTGGCTGGACATCACGGTTACACATTAGCTAAGCTTGATTATTACGTGCATGTCAACCGTAATGCCAAGTTTGCATTATTTTCGTGAAATAATGATTATATCGATGACTGAATTCAGAAGTGGCGAATGAGCCAAAAGTTGCTTTCGAGGTAATAGAGTTTTTATGAAAAAAAGTATAATTTGGAAATAAACAATGTTAAAAGGATGAAAAAATAAATATATTTTATAGGGAACGTGCTAATTTTTGTTAAATACTTAAATTAGTAAATTAATAAAATTAAGTAATATGAGAAATAAAAGGCTTAAAAAATGCACATTGGCTAGCTTGACTTTGATTAAGTTTGCAAGAAAAGTTTACCTGAATAAAGTGAATGCAAAAAAGTAGCGAATTTTGCCACATTCGCTACTTGCATCGTTATAAAAATGCATGTCACGAACAATTTAAAAGGTAAAGTAGCGAATGGTACCATTCGCTTATATGTACTTGTAACTTTTAGGATGATACGTTGTTGGTTATTCGCTACTCTTCACTTCTGTAACTTTAACAATTATTGGTTAAAATAATTTCTGCAACTATAGTGAATTATGGACACTTCCAAGATCACAATAGTTCACTTATATTATTTTTGACAAATTGGCTCATTCGCTACTACTAAATTAAGCTGTTATGCGAAAAATTATTCCCAAAAAATCAACCATATAAATAATTTTCTCATAATAAAAATAGTTTATGGACTGAAAATTTTAATCAGAAAAATTTATGTAATGGTATTTTGATTCCTATTCTGTGTCCACATTTTATTACACCTGACCAACACGAAATTCCAATCCTTATATCTCCAAACTTTCTTGGACACATATGCAATTAGTCAAAACATTATTTTGTTTAAAAACTAGACCTACAGTTAATAAAAAATTATCTCCAATATGTATCAAACTGCATACAAATCGATCTAATAAGAAGAGAGCAAAAGGCGAAGTCCACATAGTTGCTTGACCACTGAAGAAGTGATGTGGAATTAATTACCATATTAAGGGTGGGTTTCACTAATGTTAAACGCCCATAGAGACTATTTTTGAGTCCCATTTTGTAACTGTTGGTGGTATC
>JAQIXP010002932.1:0-14014 GCA_034700285.1 Proteroiulus fuscus
TCTATGCACAAACAGTTATCCATAACTATTTGTTTGTTAACTGGAGATTTATCTTTGGTTGGTGCACTCGGCTGTAAGACAAGTATTATTGAAACTATTGGTACCGTATCAAAGTATTTGGCAAAACTGCTTACAATATCATTCTAAATATTTGCAACAATAAGTCTAACCTATTTATGGGTTGCATTGGCAAATGTATTAATTAGTACCAACATGCCAGTACAAGATGCAGTTAGTGGCGCCCCAGCTGTTATGCCACTTTTCATTAAATTAATCGCTCCATTCAAGAGTTGTCTATTCTCCTTTCTTTTCATTTTTACTTGAATCCACATTTGGATGGGCTAGATTGAGTCACTTTTGAAACTATAAAGATGATACTTTTGAACTGTTGTCAGGAGAATAGGAATATTAGTGTCCTCAACCGCTATCAAATGGTAATAATTTTTGACTGTAGTGAGATGAATTGTATTGAATTATTATCCAAAATTGAAGTGTCGCCACATGGAAGCTGATAGATTGGATGGATTTTAAATTAAACATTCAGCCATGATTTTGTATGGTTGCTAATTTAGTCTTTTTTATGTATTTGTCTATGCAATCACACACACACGATAGCAAACATAACTTTTAACTTCTCTTAGTCAAAGAAAGCCTCTTAAGAATCTTCTATTTCTTTTTTATTCCTACGCACAAAGCCCCTATTTCAATAAGCATATACTGTAGATTGAGATTTGCTTATATGGGCTGCACCAAATCTGTCTCAGCCAATTTAATCAATGAAAAACACTGCTCCAGGGGCTTAGTGTGCAAGTGAAGTTAGCTATCAGCATCATATATACGCTCGTACATGCATTTATAAAAGATAAAAATGAAAATGCAATTCACATCTAGTATAAAAAATGTTGGGTCATACACTTATTTTCTATTAGCGCCGAGACTGCAATGAGATTGAGGTGAATACAATTTTGTTACCATCATTAAAATTTATCGATTTCTTGTCGGCATATGTGAATAGGGATTACTTTACGAAGATGCCTATTAAAATTGCGGCAGAATTAAATACACTAAAAAAAAGTATATTTTGGGCTTTGTGAAAATATGCATATTTACTCTCCATCATATTTTCTCTAATTATACTGAGTTTTCACTTTTTTAATTTGTAGAGTAATTGCAACTATGATTTGTTTCGCAGTTGCTTTTCTTCTGAAGCAATCTTTAATTTAAAAAATTAGAAATGTGCGGTTTTTTTTGTTGATAAATGTAGAAAGTTGTCTGTTAAATTCCCAAAATGGCAGTATACTGTGTCATAAGGCAGTCTGCTGCATGTGTTAGGCCTGCATCTCGCTATTCCACATGGACTTGCGAGAGTTGAATAGACTTCTGACAGCAGCGTTATTGGGGGCCAATTTGTCACCTGCTATGCATGTACATGCTATTCATCACAAGTTTCTAGAGAAATATTTTCTACTGTAATAACAAATCCAGTTGCCATGCTTTGGCCTCTTCAAACTCTTGTGGCTTCCAGCACTGATTTTGGCCTTCCGTTCCATCACTTCGGAGTACACGCATGAGAATTGCTATAACATCTGTGCCCAATCTCTCTCCTCATGATAAACCTATGAAACGCCATTGAAATCCATCATAGATTGGAGAAAATTGGCATCTTTCAAGAGCTGTGACAATGATTTCTCATACTCTTGTCATACGAATTTGGCAGAAAAATATTAATTTTTTTTTTCGAAAACGTAATTTCGCATCACCTTTTTCGACATTATGTGGATGGAATCAAAATGGCTACTATACTAAAAATATTAAACATATTTCTATATGTCTGGACGTGTCCTTGTTTCTTCTTACTATCGAAAGCTGATTTTTTTTTCATCTGCTATTGGGTTTTTTGCAAAACCTATAAGGAAAAGTCCTTCATAGTATAAACTTCTATATTTGTACTTTTTTACACATATATATGGCCTAGATTTTCTTCATTGCAAGTTGTTATTGATGGTTATTTCAGCAGCTTAATATATCTTGAGCTATAGCTTAGAATCCAACAGAGTTTCAAATCCTTAACTATATAGTATTTATGTAATAAGAAGCTATAGTTTTTTACTTCGTTTTTTAAAGAAAAATCCCTCGAATACTTTAACTTTAAGAATATTCATTGTATTCATTAGGAATTATTCATTCTATTTATTCTGCAATCTGCATAATTGTATAGTTTTACACAGTGTGCTTATACAATATTTGCTATAAACCGCTGTGTATAATTTCGGCAGTATACATCACGATTTAATGTTGTCGTTATTTTGGGAGTATAATAATGAAAGCATTTATTTTTGCAATTCCTTGCATGCAGAAAATACGACCTCAACTGCAGTTTGTAATCTACAAACATTTACATTTGGTTGAAAATTCCAACAAAAAAATGATAACAACAAACGACAAAAAGGCAGTTGTGATGCAGATCACATCACAGGGACATGCAAAATTGTACCATTTTCTGCTACATCAGCATCGTAACATTTGTTGGATGATGCGAATAATTTAGACATTATATCTTTAAATTGTTCTAGATGGTCTGTTATTCTCAGTTTGGGATTGTGTTAGATATATGTATGTGTCAGTGGATTTGTTCAAATATTTTGAGTACATTTAGTCCATCTACCAGCTCATTGGTTTTAGTTGTATACCTGTCAAGGCACATGCATGCTTTTTTATTAAGAAATATTACGAATAACTGAAATGTAAAACATTTAAGGTGACAAGATGTTAACACCTTAAACGAGCAAAATGCTAGCAACCTTGCATTAAAGGCTTGTAATTGTTGTGTTATGGTCACATGGATCATATGTTGATGTTAGCTAGCTTGGACACTGGTCAGTGGATGATTGATTATAGCATTGAGAAAGAGTCCTTTGGGTGATGCAAGCTACCATCTGTTGAGGATATAGCTGAACTGTATAGACTTCGGGGCAATCTACTATAATGCATTTGGACTATATATATATATATATAGCAGCATTTATGTTGTATGGGTATATACGTATAGAACAGTGGTATATTAATTTATCTATAGAGTTATGCATGCCAATTTAAGGCATTCTGCAACAGCTAAAATAAATCAAAAATCCATTAAGTCAAGGAAGTTTGACCTAATATCATGCATTTTGTTACAATAATTTAACATTAATTAGATATATACCCTTGACACAAATACAAAACACATAAAATTCAGAATGAGAAGAACAAGTTTGATTCCTTATTGCATAATAATACAGTTGAATGTGTTACTATGGGTAGGAATAGATAAGAATTTCTTTATATCTGCATAATTCCAAAACTGATCAGATCCAGAAAAATGAATGGAAAACACACTGGCAGTTTCCTTGTAAATCTTTACTGTTATATTCTGATCCAGTGTATTACAGTATATGCAGATCTCATTGGACTTGGAACTGTTCTTGTAATATTCCAAAATTATAATTATTATAAATAAGGCTATATTATAATGCATGTATGTATTATTAATTTGCTCATTTTAATGTTATTTATATTATATATTATAACGATGTTTTAAAAAAATCTAATTAGGAAAATTTGCTTTTTGATTTGAATACGTATAATGCATGATTTTTAAATAAAACATTTATAGATGAATGCAGAGATAAACAAAATTTAGCAAATGTTTTTATGTACATTAGCAAGCAAGCATATACCTGGTAATGACAATTGTAATGTGCGTGCAGAACTGCTGTTGTGTTAGGAATGTATACACATATATATGTACATGTGTGCGATTCATGCATTCATAAATTTTAAATTGAATCTCATGCAAATTAAAAATGATGTAGTTTTGCAAGGTGGTGGCAGCAGTTTCATTAGTTCATTGATATTTGGACAAGTCGATAGGCTATAATTGCAATACACAACATTTCATGTCATGCATTTTTTGTACAATTTCTTCTTAAATATATGTAGTTAATATAGGCCTGTATACATTTTTCTAAATGAATATAGTATTGCTATGTGCTATCAAATTTTCGCTTGGAAGTAATGAATATTTTATTTTTTTTGTTTTGTTTTATTTACAATGTATAATATTATAGTTGATAAGAGTTTTCTTGGGAATTCGAAAACCTGTTACAGAAAATTGCCATCTAAGATGAGAACTAAATTTAATATTTACGCAGCTAATAAATGTATGCTTGTATATATTATTATAATACTTAGTTAAAAAAATCTATACCAATCCAGATTACAGCAATTCTTGTATATTAACTTTTACTGAGAAACGAAGTTTTGCAAAAATTCTAGCAGAGATGAGAAGCTTATTTACGCCTAGTGAAAATATTTTTTTTATTTATTTTTTTGCAAGTTTTTCTATGCAGTCAATTTAATTGAAAGTAGCCCTCATTATGTACTACATTATGTTACTGTATATAGGCAACCTTTCAGTTGAAATTTAATATTTAATCTGAATACACAGCTATAGTCCAAGACTTCATTCTCAGAAATTTTCATCAAAATTTGAAAGTAAAAATTTTATCATGATAACATTATGCCAGGCAGTTGCCTTGGTAATGTTAAGAAACCTGAAACTTTTATGAAATACAAAATGAAGCTTTTTATGCAGAATTTACACAATATTAAATGACCTTATGAGCTCAATAATACTACAGCTTTCATAAACAATGAGCCATGTTCACTTTTAATTTGGACTTTCTCAGAAGTTTTAAAAACATTTCAATTTTCTATTCAAATAATTTGTTCTTCCCATAAATTTTTTATAATGTGATTCTTGAGAAGGCTTTATTTAGCAAAAAACTTAACATTAAGCAAATTTCTTTCAGGAAGTCCTATGAATATACGAGTGTAATAATAAATCAATATTTGTATTATATGCTTGCCTAAAAATAGCCTCATTATGGGCGGTCTGCAAATCATTTTCATGAAAGTATTAAAGAGAGGTTTTAAGTAGTAAACTATATATAAAAATCTTAAGTCAGCCTAAGGATAAATTAGATTTCATCTCATTTTCAAATGATTTTTTTTGTGGAAATTATGCTTGTACTCATAGGTGGGTCCACCCAGTTCGACAGCGCTTATCTAGAAAGGGGATGTCCAAATGACTGCCCATTTTCTAGTCGACCATGCAAATATATCAAATGTGAATGCCTTCTTTTATGTACTCTTTTATGGTAGAACTGATGATGGCCAATTCGGAAATGGCCTTTAGCTAGTAAATGGGAGCTAAGGGAAAATAACGAACAGAAAATATATTGAAACCGTCTCATTTTAAGACTCCGAAATCCACAATTTCAATTTTTTTTTCTTACAAAATAAATTGGAAATGAGAAAATTTGAATGTAAATTATCTATTTTTTTTTCTCTTCCTTTTTTGCATTTATACATCTTCGCTATGCAATTTTAACCAGCGGGAAATGACCTTTTAAAAATAGAAATCTAATAAATGGCGAAGCTTCGTGATGGACCTATATACTATACATTGAATTTAATTAAATTTTGTCATTATATATTTGTATTTTATTATGCGTATTCCACATTTCCAAAAAAACTAATTTTATTCATGAATCCATACAACTATTACGAATTCAATGAATAAGGGAAAAATTATATTGAGTATAAAAGAAAATGTAACATGCATGCCTATAATGAAATCTTATCCATTTTTAGGTTAAAAAGAGAGTTTTTAATTAGTATTTGAAAGTTATACAAAAACTTATTTTCTTGAAGAACACAAACAAAATGGAAATGATATTTGAATTCATAGCTCTATTGTACTCCTAGCCCATGTTAAATCTATTATATATTCTCGTTAAAGCAGTAAACCTGTCACATGGCAAGTTACTTTTAGTTAAGGACTCGTTTTATGCTTGTTTTCTCTGCTATTTATTTTCATTAGTATATGGCTTAAGACATTTTATACAAAACATTGGAAATCTCCTAATTTATAAGGTCCATTATGTATAATCCCCTTCTAGCAATAGGGCATAACATTCATGTGCACATACCTGCATAATCTGCTTTATGCGAAATTTGAATTTATGGCATAACTAACTCGACTGTTAGAATATTCATGAAAGTTAATGAAAATTAGAAACTTTCTTGGTTAGCTATTTTTTATCCATAACAAATTTTAATTCAATTATGTAAACTTTACAAGCATTCAATTTTCCCCATAGACTAGCCTCCTTGAAATGAAGCAATCACACATGCTTTCTGTGTTATGCGTGTTAGCTTGCCATTAAGGGGATGCATTATGGTTCCACGGAGAACTATGCAAAAATAAATTAATGTTTGTGACATACATTTTACACGAAATCCTTGGTTTATACCTAAAAACTACATGAAAACAGTGATTTATCTCCCCTGTCTATTCTATAGTTTTAAAACATGAATTTAGGCTATTTGTACATTATACTTTTCAGAAAATATAATCATTTGTTTTATCACGTATACAGGCTTTAATAAACGGCACATAAAGTTTAGATTTATCTCTTTAAATGTGAAATAATTCAAATGCATGCAGAATTATGACATAAATTATCATATTTGGTATTTAAATAGAACATGACCGTATATTATTGCAATATATATACACCTTGCCGGGAAAAACATTATGATAGGTTTATTATGAGAATGGTGTTTTATTGTTGTAGGCCTCTGCTTTGCTGGATATATCGAAAAATCGAAAAGAAATTAATATTATATAGATATAATATCGATTTGATGAAAATGGATATGCGTGCCCAGAAGTTTTCGATCGCACAAAATTAGGTAAAAAGTTTTATTTAGCGATAACTTACACCAAGCATCAATAAAATATTAATGTTTTTTTATATTTATTTGCCGTGGTGTTTTTGCAGTAACAGATTATCCGATAATGCAGGTTTAATATATCGCTTCCAGTATTTACCAATTTAATGCACCTGCAAGCATAATCGAGAGTAATAATAACTTCATATATATGTGATCAATGTATTTTGTCAAAATGGTATACAGCCCTGTACTTAAATATAACGTCTTGTTTAATATTGGTTTATTTATGGAGGTAATTTACTTAGTTTTGAAGGTACTGTATAACATTAGAACTTATCAATGGCATTTCCCCTGTAAATCTTAGAAAAAAGAAGAAATTTATTTAATGGAAATTATGCAGGGTGAACTGAAAGTATGTGTTCTTGGGTTGTAGGCATTTCAAAGAATACTTAGCTCAGTACCTGGAAAGTCAGGGGAAAGTAATGTGGTCAGGGAAGTCAGGAAAAATTCGTAATTTTTATGGAAAGTCAGAGGAAATTCTTCATGAATAGCATAATTATGATTATTAATTTTGCAAGAGGTTAACATTAGCTTATCTACATGTCATCGATCTTCCAAACTTTATTAATAACAATTCTAAAACCTAATTAACGTTAAGACTAAGTGAAAAGCATGCAATAAAATTGATAGCCTAATAACCTTGATTTGCAAATTATCTCTGATAAACTAATCTATTTTTCCTATTGAAATGTATGGGTTGGTTAGGGAAATTCAGGGAAGGGATTTTGCAAACTTTATTACGACCCATAATAGATGCTACTTAAGTAACTTAACTAGTTTTACAGTATCACCAGTAGCGGATCCAGACTTTGGTTTTGGGGGGGTCATGGTCCGGGCCGTACCCAAAAATCCATTTCGGGGAAGCCCTGACCCATAAAAATGTTCCAAAATTTTTGAGCATATGCAAAAAATAAAAGGTTTCGGTACATTATTGTAAACATTTACAAAAAAAATGGCGCCGCAGGTGATTTTTTTTATCAAAAACATTCAAAAATGGGCTAAAAATCACCAAAGTTACATATTTCTCCCTTTTTTCTAGTTTGAGTTTGAACATTTTGGGGGAGTCATGACCCCCGGGACCCCCCCTCTCCCCCTTGGATCCGCGCCTGATATCACTTACGTATATCTTAGTATTATTTTTTTAAAGTATTGCTAAATTTCAATCGAAACAGGAGTTTGGCAGAATAACATTTGAAAGGAAGGGAGAATCCGTTCCCACTGAATTTGGCATTCATGATAACAAGTTATCTTGTTAACCACATAGGCCTATGTGTTTTATTGTGGTATTCTAATTTTTAACATTTTCATTGGCAAGAGCTTTCAATAGTGTCCGATAGTGAATGATTCCCTGCATATTTTACGTCAAACTAATTCATGCGTGGAAAATTCTCTGATTGAAACGTTGTAGAATTTGAGTCTGCCTTTAAAAAACCACGTATCAATATTCTCATCAATTATATGGTGGTGACAAAAAAAATGCAAATTGATTTTTACTGCCGCAGAAGCGATAATGAATAAGGCTGTCAGAACGTATAACTACATCTATAAATCATAGTTTTAAGCAACAACAAGTGCAATTCTGCCGTCAATATTTAACAGTGGTAAATATATTTTCTGCAAGACATGCTATTAACATTTACCTGACCACAAAATATGGCAGTTTTGCTACTCTTGTCTTTCTCGCTTCAGCCATTATAGTGGCGAATGATTAATTACGAGCTTCTGTGAGCTTTATGTGCGGACAGAAGTTGGCCAAGCAAGTTGTTATTTATGAACGTCTTATAGATTAAGATGCACACTATAGGATTTGGTTCATATTTTCTATCAAGTTGTAACAAATTTCTAGAAGAAAACATGCAGGAAAATTAAACGATCTGGATTAATAACTGTAAAACAAGGAACAGATGAAAAATCTTTCCCAATGATTAATTACAAAGTGGTTTTCTTAAAGAGGAACTTAGGTGAATAACATTTGGGTTAATTAATTAAGCAAACCTATTAAGGAGTTGTCCATAAATTACGTTAGCATAAATATTACATGTGTAGGCCTACTCTTTTTTCTCGTTAAAAATTCCATCCATGTTGATAAAGTCTATCACATCTTTCAATTAAAAGTATATTTTTATTTTCACTATTAATTAAAAATACAAATTAATTGTTGATACTATGATGTTTTGGAATTTTCCTAAACATTGTTTTCAAAAAATTTTTAAAGATGTTCCAATTAGTAGTTTACAGATTGTTGAAGGCATTAAGATTGTCACAATTTAACTATTGCTGCAAAATTTTATTGGTGAATATAAACCCCCTCTGTCACTAGAAGTTTTCAAGGCCCCTTACCCCTCCCCCCTGCAAACGAAATTTATGGACTACTCCTTATATGCTATATAGCTTTGTTGATAAATAGCAAATGTTTTAAATATACATGTATAAAATTGTGCATTTGCCCTTGGATCCAGAGGTCAATTATGCTTGATTTTTGGCTGGATATATACGGTTTGCATAAAATTTAACCTAAGTAGCTTGTACTCCGTTGTTATCAATAATAGGCGTATTTTGGCGTTGTTATCTGGTCATGTAGTAGTTATCCGGTTTACAAGTAGCTCTTAACTCCATCATAGGATACAAACAAAACGATAAAATGAAAAACTTCTGTACTCCGTGATTTTCCTGTATATACGAAGCATTCCTGGGGCCAGTTTTTCCTTTACACTTATGACTAACCCATAAATGGAGAGAAAGCAGTGGCCCCAGGAAAGCTCTGTAATTTCTTTGATCTCATTTGGTACTCTACCTATTTAGGTAGATCACGGGTTGGTTACTCTTTTGGTTACCCGGCATTGTTATCCATAACGATAAAACTGCAGATGCCTCAAGAAAAATGCTACAGGTCCAAGATCTGTCACTAAATGGTAGCAGAGTCATATCGCCAAAATATGCCTATTATAATTATTGGTATAAAACATTATTTTGCTTGGAAATTTCCACAGAAAGCCTTAGATGGATATTATAGTAGACCTTTAGAAGGGTGACCCCATGGGCATAGCAAGTTCTTTCTTAAAAAAAGCTTGCAATTGTTGTAATCAAATTAAGTCTCGGATGTGTTTTCATTAGCAAAACAATTAAGAGTGCCTTTAATGTGTTTACTTGGCTACTTCTAATGTAGGCCATTGTTCAAATTTTAAATGGAATCTGATGTTGTTCCGAAAATTTGCTCTAAGTGGTGAAATGGACACTCAAATGGAATAATACATGTATTTTAGTCGTGTCTTCGGAGGCTTCAGATTACAGCCTCACAACAAAATGTAATGTTGTTGGTATATGAGCTCGTATGACCTGCGTTGTGTTTGTATCTAAAACCTGGTTTATTATTTGATTTTTTAAACTTATATTACACGGAATTCTTGCTAAAAATCCAATTTCTACTAAAAATAAACTAGTGTAAAACTCAATTTCCGTGAAACTTGAAATCCCTTTTTAGTGCCAATTTTTATTAGTTTATTTCAGTAATAAAAACTGCATGATTACTGCAGACACATTTTTATTAACTTAGCCATTTTTGCTATCAGTAACAAGCATACACTGCTTTATGGACTTACAAGTCTGGACTTGTTTTCAATTTATTTTTTAAACGAAAAGAAAATGTGTCGACGTGAATTATATACAGGACATTAAGTATAATATAATAACCGTAATAATAGGCCATGGTAATAATAATACTCGTGATTAATAATTAAATTGCATTCTGCACTTATCGAGTAGCCGTCATGTTTCAGGTTGTTTTGGCATATTTAATGAATTATTGAAAAAAAATGTCATAATTAATTTTTTAAAGCAATTTCTTCTCTGTTCTATAGCCAATGCCATTACATAAATAATGCTGTGGGCTCGACAGTTATGGTGGGTTGCTTGGTCGAGGCATCTAGCTAATAAATTGTGTATACATTCATAAATTCAAGCAAAATTTTCCCTTAGTGCCATACCATCCACTTTGTCATGAAGTTTCCAATCTTACATAAATCTTTTATGTTAAACCAGATAAGAGTTTGTTATGGCAAAAGAAATGGGATTTTGCTTGAAAAGCCAATTTGATAGGCTGAAGTACATGCAGGCTTGTGAGTAGCCATAATCCAGATATTTCTCAGAAAACCTATACGCAAAAATAACATTTATTTTTTATTTTTATTTTTATTTTTTTTATTAGATTGTGAACCCAGTTGCCGAGTTGCGCCAAAGGGTGATAATTGTTGTGAATTCATGCCTGTAATGGACAATTTGATCACGTGATGACAATAAGATTGTGCATTTGGAGAATTATGTCGCCGACAATGGCTGATTATAGTGACGTTTTAACAATATGACAACTCCCAATTTTGGCGGGAAACATGGTCCATACATGGAAAAGTGATACTTATTTTTTTCGATGGCCTAACTCAAATATTAAAAACCTTACATAACATGTATTTAAAATGGGTAATCTCATTATGCAATGCAGTTTTTGTACAATATTGGGAAATCCAAAGCAGAGTATAAAGCAATAACATTTGGCTATATGCATGCTCCTATGGGAATTTCCATGTTAAATTAAAATAAAAATTTCTCAATAATGGCTAAATATAAACTGATGGGGTTTTATTTTTATGAAGGACAATTAAATTTACTAAGACGTGGAGTATGATTTTTTGTTTATCTGCCCTGTGAGCTGTACAATCGGGCTAAATGTGGCGAAAAACTTAACGGTAAACTTTGAAATTCGATAAATAATTATAGAATGCATGTAATAACGAAATCGAACTTTTACATTTTGTAGTAAATTAAATAAGCTTTTCAAAAAATCAAACCCCATCGTTATCTGCTCAGCCAATATCTGCTCAGCCAAATCTGTTAAATTTTTTGAAAAATTTCACGTCTATGTAAAATAGCATGGGAAAACGCAACAGTCAACTTTGAAAATCGATAACTACATTCAGAATGCATGTGACGTCATGATCATGCATCAGTTTTTAGTAAATTTAATAATCTTTAAAAAAATCAAACCACATCGTTCTTCTTTTACCCGTTTTTGAGTTATATCAGTATGAAGAAAACTAATTTAACATTGAAATCCCCATAGGCCCATGCTGTTAAAAGTATGGACAGCCCCCTTAATACATAAGTTAAGGAATGCAATGGGCATTTTTAGCACTTGCATTATGAAGAGGTGGGTGGATGTAAAAAAGATTATTGAGAACAAATTTCAAGCTGTGAGGTATTTTAAATTAAATAAATTCAAAATAACATCATTTAGATGCATCATAAATATTATAAGTTATTTTAAAGTAGGCCTACTTTTGGTAGGCGCTCTAATTTAATATCCAAATTACAGTAAAATGAATTAAAAAGCACATCCATGCAACTGAGAGTTGTTACAAATGAGCATAGAAGGTCAGAGGGCACTTTCAGAGTAACATTTTGAGATGCTGCTGCTGCTATATATATATATATATATAAAGTAAATGAGCATTATATAGCGCATTTTTATCATTCTTGATTTATGTGCAAATTGATTTAAATAAAATTATAACAAATAGGCAGTTCAGTTTAATTACTTTTAAGTATTCCAATTCAATTCCTGATTACTTTTTCAAGTAATTTATATTCGAATGTTAAATAGCTTGCAGTTAATTCAATTAATAATCCCATCTCTAAGATGTTATTTATCCACTGAATAATCATTATTACTCTCTGCTTTTGGCATTATAGGCCTATCCTTGGATCCATAGCAGATTTCGTGTTAAAACCGTTTTCTGAATTCACTAATTTCCCTTATATATGTAGAAATACTGTTTGTTAAATAATAACCAATGCAACATTAATTTCAATTCTTTGATCGAATGCTCTATTATTGTTGCTTCAAGCTGTGTTTTATTTACACTAGCGTTTAATTTCAAATGCAAAAAACCACCAGAAAATTATAACTCGTGCTAATTGACTGTTACATACAGTGCAAATTGTTTGTTTTTAAAGCAATAATCAGGCTAGACCTATATGTGTTTCGAGGAAAATGCAAGAATTAAATTACCACCCATATATATTGCTTATCCTGTTGATTCTTTCTAAAATAATCTATTGATTTTGATAGAAACTAAAGTTGCTTAATTGATTTTTGTGCTTGTTTCTTAGAAGAAAAACGCATGTTGAATTTTTGAAGTTAAAAAACTGCTGTAAGTACGGCAACTTGGTTTCGAGGGATGCTTTATATTTTAATTTCTTGGCTTCATTTTTCAGTTTTTAATCTTCCCCATCCCTTATTCTATTCTATATCGTCTATAGTTATAGCTATATGGCTTTGATATATAATTTCTTATCGATCTAATTCATGTGTTAGCAAACTCAATGACATATATACACCACACACACAAATTCCTCTGGGAGTCTCATGGACTACCTGACGTCTTATCTTGAATTTTCCAACAAAAATAAAAAAGTTAAGTATCGGAAGAAAATTACTGCATAGAAATGGTGCACCAATAGCAGTCCACTTTATTTGTCATTTGATAGGTTTGGCAACAGTCATGTACGATCACTTTTCACCAACTTCGATCAATGTTCGAAGCCACTCCGTGCTTTTGGTGATGTCAAATTTCTATCTAACTACTGCATGCCTTCCAGTGGTAATACTGTTAAAAAGTCTTATTTTGTCTCATACCAACAAGCAATGTCGAATTTTTCTCTTTTCTTAGTTTGCTCGGGCATATTGATTTCACGAAGACGTTTTTTTGAGTGAAATTGATATTGACTGCCATGGACTGCATGAATGTTACTAATATTCCAATGATTCCCAACTGGTTTGTGTGGCGACTGACCAGAATGAATGTAAAACTAAGAAAAATTTAAAGGCTAATGGTCAAGTTATGGAGTTTCAGAGTGGATCTGTCATCTATACCTTAAGGAATCCAATAATGTCGTGTATAAAATCAAAAAAAAAATCTATTTATTTAATTGTGGCGCTAGATCATAGAATAAAATTCTAAATAAAAATTATATACATACTAGGTGTCCCGTAAGTAGTCAGATAAACATTGTGTGGTTATATAGGACACTAATTTAAGCATTTTTAGTTTAAGGGGGCTGTCCACACTTTTAAAAAATGCATGCTCCTATGGGAATCTCCATGTTAACTAACGGTACATAT
>JAQIXP010002933.1:0-14010 GCA_034700285.1 Proteroiulus fuscus
TTGAGTTAGAACAGTTTGAAGAAAACGAATTTAACATTGAAATCCCCATAGGCCCACGCTGTTAAAAGTGTGGACAGTCCCCTTAATGCAGTTGTGCATTTTCCTATACACTTTTGATTATAACACTTCCCCTTCCCCCTCCTTTCAAAAGCATCCCATAATGCACCATTTGAAAGAGAAAAAAATTGGTTATTTTTGCGTGGGCAAATGCAGGCCTAGTTGGAATTTATTTTTCAAAGATACCGCCATTAGTCTATTGCAAAAATATACATGGGGTCGTTTTGTCATGAGAAAATATTAATTGAAATTCATTCATCATAGATGGCACTTTACGTTTCTCATTGGCGTGTATTTTTAACGTTTGGAAACAAAATTCCTAATATTTCAATAGTTTTTGAAAAGGAAATCGTATACAATTTTGATATTTTTAAATAAATTGCTGTTTTTGGTCAGCTCATGCACATTTGAATATGCTATGCACTTGAAATTTCAATTTTAAAAAACAAACTAATAAATGTTATGCCCATAAGGCAGTATACTTTCTGAGTGAAGAAGCATCGAAATGAAACATCTGTTCATGTTTAGTTGAGTTGTTTATCATTGTTTAGTTTAGAGGTCAGGATGGCAGTAACAGTATTACTCTTGAATAGAATAGCCGCAACAGTATATGTTAACGGATGTTTTTGGAGAATATTTTTTCATTATTATTCTATGTCAATATTTAGATTTATAAAATGCCAGGAATGCTAGGTTGATAGCCCCCTTTTTATGAAAAATACATGCAAATTTTATAGTATTTCTGCATTTATTATGTAGCTATGTATTGGGATATTATCGAAAATCAATATTAACTTAATTATGTTTTGCAAAAAAGGCTACTGAAGTAAACATTTCTAAAGATGCATCCACACTATATCACAAAACATCATTATATAACAAAATTGGTTATAAGTTTGTTGCACAACTTGTTATATAACTTGTGAATGAATGATACAATGGATGATATACCAAGAAAAATGTTAAATTACATCATGGAATATAACTTTTTTATTCTCTTTATGCATGCAACACTTTGTATAACGTTGCTATATAACACGTTTTGTGATAGAGTGTGGACACACCTAAATGGTTGTTATTTTATGAAACTTATAGATCGACCAGTGACATACGCTTGTATGACTTATGAAACCTATAAGCCATCGAGAAATGTCTGACAAATTTTACATATCTCTGCAGCCTGTTAAAAATAAGAGTATACTGGTAAGTTTACAAAAATTAGCATTCCTGTATCCAGTAGACATGTCAGCTATATGTCAATATACTGCATAATAGCCATGCAGGAGTAACCAATCTATCAAAAGAATGACTTACTTGGTTACTTTTCTGCTCACTATTTTGTTGAACAGAGTATAGAGCTACCCTGGCAAAATTAGGCCTGCATGTATCATGAGGAAGATCAATGAGGATGATTATGCCACCACCATATGACCAATTATAATTTTCCGTAAATAAAATTTATGACTCCTATACTCGTGTGGTGGTTGATTCATTATTTAAAAAAGCCATCTGGAGTTTAATAACACCCTTAACTTAATATGATAATTAGACTTCAACCAACTTATGAAACATTGTTGGTGGTTTTCATTATAGTAGAATGAGAAAATGATGCATATAATTATCGATAATTTTCCTTTGTGAGTTAATAGTGCGGAAAGAGACGATTTAGGCTTGCATTTTTGTAGTAAATTCAGCATTTTTAAATGCAATATCACTCAAATTAAGTCGCAAGGTACACTTTTCGAGTGTTGCTCTTTCAGACTATAGAGACCAGTCGCAAGGTGCTGAATTAAGTAATCGATATTATCATATTAGGCTACTTTTTCTGATTGTTTATTTTTAATTCTTGTTTTTTTTAAGTGGAAACATAGCATATTGGATATTTCCAGTTTTAGCTTTATTGTTTGGTGTATGTGTCATCTAAATTTGCTTTTTTATGTACAAAACCGCTAGTATTTCTTTAAATCGTGTATGCTGTGCTGCATGCATGCTTATAAATAGCCCTATTTATATACTGTTCTGTATGACATGTGTGGTTTGTCATCTTGTTGCTGGTCATTTTTCAGTTTTATACCTTTTTGTGTGGAATGTTATGCATTGCCCAGCATACACAAAAACGTAAAATGGTATATGAGTAATGTTTGTTTTTATCTTCCTTCTGGTCCTGCATTTCCGAAAGTTCTTATCTCGTGTAAGGTATACTATAGGCCTATATAGTAAGGTGGATTTTTTTAATCCCAACAACAATATTATAAGCATCTCCCAAAATTTTACAAGCATTTTCTGCCTAGTTATTTAATAAACAGATAGAAATGTTTCAAAATCATTAATTGTGCAACAAAAGAGTATAACGTCATTATAAGCAGCCCAAAATGCTATATAGCAAGCACCATTTAGTTTGATTGTTCCATATCATTTTGAGCCAATCAGTGGAGTCAAGTGATGTATGATGTAAGGCTCTGCCTCATGACGTATTTTACATCTCCATTTTGAGTATGTATATAGTTATTTATAGTTTTTTTACTGTACGCTCGTATATACTATAGATATCATAGTTGGGACATTTATTATTATTTTTTTATCATAAAGGCAGTTGCATGATGCTATATAATAGAATCTATTTCTCATTTTTACAAAATGACATAAATAGTTAATGTATATCTTACGAGCTCTTTAAAAGAATTAGTAAACCAGTATATAACTAATGCTTAATTGGAGGGACTATTACTATATAGGCCGAACTAACCAGCAAATGATCCTTGGAGCGTGGAAATGGATCCTGTGATTCCTGACTGCATGATCATATAGGCCTAGTTGGTTTAGCCTACCTTTAATTGAGTTCAGTGTTATTACTGACCAAGCGTTATTTCATTAAAATATAAAATTCATTTAAAGATATGGTATTAGTAATGCTAATGGAATAAATATATTAAAAAAATTGATTTAAATTGTAAAAGTAGACATAAAACTCCAATTTTTAAGATTTAAATTTAAATATTTTCTTTTCAAAAAACTTATGATTTATCTACAAAGACAACAAAAAAACCTAATGATTACCGGAAGACCATGCAGATTATTTCCAATTTATAAATATAACTGCATGGTAGCAATTGTATTTCTAAACTAATTGTATTTGTTTTTATCGCTCCATGGATACAGGGTATACTCGTACTACATGTATAGGCCCCTATGTGATGTAAAGTGAGTCCATTAGTTTATACAAAACAGGATACTTTTAGGTTTATTTCTATTTTTTTCTTCCTATATATATATAGCACCAAGAGTATAGATGCATTCTGTATAGCAATTCTTTATAATGTGCAATAAAAAACCAATGCAAATTTTATTTAACATGAACTATAGCATTAATATTACACTGGCTTGAAAAAATGCATTTATTTATGGTATACTATATATGTTATATTGCGGGTACATGCAGATGTATTGTAGACAAGTTTTTATATGGATTATTTTAGAAATAAGTACTTTTTTTAATGAGTTTTGGGAAAATGCATATATCTGGAAATGTATCCGTCCATAGTTGAATAATTCAATATTTATATTTTATCCAGGAACCAAATTATTTTAAGAGAACAAAATGTTTCCATTGCATTGTATATACTATATAACTTGCAGATATTTCAGATTTCTATAAATAGTAATAACCTCGAGTATATTTTATGCAAAAATGTCTAAGAAACAGTGGATAATTTTCTTGTAGAAATCGATTACGAATTTCCTTTAATACGCATCAGATGGCTGCATTTAATAATGTGTTTGCATGTGAATCTTGGTTTATCACCTTGGTCAACAAAAGAGTAAACTTGAGAATTCAAATGCACCAATGGGAAAGAAGAGCACGAGTTCGGTTATAGGCAGTCAACAATAACTTGATGCTATATATACTTTATCATATTATTACAAATGTGACTGGCGCCATATAGTTGTTACTTTTGTAAATGAAACTATTGAAAGTGTTAATGTATATATATGGCTTCACTTTTGCTTAATTTTTTTTTGTAAATTTTGGGTGGAAAATGATTGAAAAATTGCCAGTTGATAGAAATGGAACGGCTCGACTAAAACAACAAAATCTCTGCACTAAAGTTAACATGACATTTATTCTAGGAATTGACACTCAGTTTACTTTTAATGCCACCATTTGCAACAAGGTCTTTGGTATGCCTGATTGCACTTAATCGTTTTGCCTGCATGGTCATATAGACTCTTTTTCCATGAATTTGAATACATGGAAATTGTATATGTGTACGGATGCAGGAGGAAAATCGATACAGAATATTTTCTGGGAAAGAATGAAGGGGGAAGCGGGGAATGGAAAATTGAATCGATCTCTTTTGTTTTTGTGTTTATACTGCATTGCATGTATATTTGATACAAGTTTTGTTTTCGATCTGTTTAGGAATATATATGATGACTGCATGGGTGGATGGCTTTTTATCGTTGGTCCATCTTAATGGATCTCTACCAGAAGCAATCTTATGTATACTACGTTTTTTTTGCCTGAAATAATGCATTAAAAATTGAAAATGTTTAGTGGAATTGGGTGAAAAGCCATAGTTTGGGAAATGGGAGTAACTGATGCAGGTTACTAGAGGCCTGCATAATTGATCAAATTGGAAATAAAACAAGATAAGCCTCTTGTTTGGGTCCAAGGCCAGCTGAAGATATTTTTTGAGCAATTCTGTAATAAATTATGTCTGATGAATAATGAAGGTTATCTTCTTGCAAAGCTAGGGAAAATGACTGATAATAAGGTTTGGGAATTTGTAAGGGAAATTATGTTTGGGCTTCTGTTGTTTCTTGTAATGACTGCTATTTGGATCATATTGTCCAAAACCGGAAATGAGGTTGTAGTTTCACCAGGAGGCAGTTTTTATGTTTTGGTCTTGTGGCAGTTTTGGTCATAAGATCACCAATTTAGTTTTAAGTTTCAAACATAGGAATAAAATAGTAATATTGGAATTTAACTTAGCTGTAATGGGAAAACATAGTTTTTATGTAAAATATGGGCAGTGTCAAGTTGCTTGATCTCAGGAATAGCTAAATGGTAAAATCTCATAAATTTTAGCGCCATCTGTTAGTAATGGGAGAAATATTCATCATTGTAATTATTCAATTTTGGCTTCACCTTCCTTCTATGCAATAATGCATAACAGAAAACAACAAGAATTGCAAAAAAAAAAAAATGTAGAAAATAAGTTTTACAATGTGAATTTAAATATGGCGGAAATTTTCTGAGATTATTCTTAGTAGGCTATAGGCTACACTTGGTGGCGCTTTTTACGATAAAAATGTTCGTCCGGAAAGGCAACCATTTTTATTGCAAAAAGCGATTCCTGCAAACAGGGTTTTTTAGAAAATAATTTTGTTACACTAGTTATTACAGTTTAGATGAAATGTATGTAAGGAGTGATTAATAGAATGGTTTTTTTTTTGTTTAGAGCGTTCGTTTCAGCGCAAAATAAAAACCGAAAATATACATTACATCCTTTCTTTCTACAAGATTATAATGTTTCATGAGGCATAATAAAATTGTAAAGTTGGTTTAAGGAATGTGCTAACAGCATGCCGATTAGGGTAATCTTGGACCCAGTTTATATAACCGAAATAAGCAATGTAATAGTATACACATGATAAAATTAATACCAGCCGCTTGTGCTGTGCTATGGAATTCTGTGCCATAAAAACTAATTTATGAATTTTAGCTTTTTAATAGTCTATAGTTGAAAATCCACACACATTAATTGTAATTGCAACTGATGTATATAGTGGAAACAATTTTTTGATTAGGCGAATCTTTTCTTAAAGAACAGCTTAATTTCAGGCTCTGATGTAATCTAATGCAAATAACATGTATCATAAAATAATTTTAATGAATGTTATTGTCTGTTTTGTATATCTGTAACAGGCTTTGTTTAATGTCTGGCATTATATGCATTAGCATTATTGTTTTAAAAATTGAATTAAAGGGAAAGTTCCACCTTAATTGTATAGCAAGTAATATTACACACTTACTATATGATTTCAGCAGATTTCAGCACACACTGAAAGTTGGTGGCGCCCTCTAGGACATACATGTCTATACGAGTGTCATAAGAGCGGGTGCTTTTCACAGTAGAGGGTGCTACATGCTGTCAGTAAAATGGCGCCTATACTTGCAGCTTTATATTTTCAATCACTATTCAGTTCATTCTCCTGTTGAAAAGGGTATTCGAATGTGCAAACTCAAAATGGCGGTAAAACCATTAAAATACTGATTTCAATCAACAAACAAGGCATTTCATGAATCATAATGTTCATTATATAATGCCTGCATGACTGCCAATATGATGAATGTATTTGTCGTTTTAAACGGTTTTGTTGTAAGAAATTGTTCATGGGGACCATTTATCTTGAAAAATAAATTCCCAAATTTTAAGTACCTTTTAGGTAAGGCACTTATCGTGCATGGCATGATGGTAAGTATAGGATGTAGGCCTATCTGCTTACCCGTGCATGTAAGGATTTTCAAACAAAAATTCTAACGATTTTCTAATGTCAGAAAAGTCAAGTTCCAACGGTTTATTTAACCCACAAGGACCATTTATCATCTTGTTTTTATTGCTTAAAAATGTCCATAGAAAGCAGAGTAGATTTATTGTTTGCTGTGTGAATAAACTACTTTTTTATATCCCACTGCATTAAGGAATGCTTATATGCTATTAATTCATGCGAAACATGACATTGTTTTCAAGATATTTACCTTGGAACAAGCCAACAAATGCAAAGAAAAATCATAAATTTCTGGGGCAACTGGACTTACACAAATTCCACGATTTATCAATTTTTGTCTCAATAATTCATCATAATCACTCGGAATAAAACCCCATTTTTCAATGTGCACTCCTCCATTAATGAATAATGACAATTAAGAAAGATTTCGGTTGGTGCAGTCATTAATTTTATATGAAAAATATAAATGGTTAGAGATGGAAAGTAGGCCTACTTTTTCTACATTATGGAACAGCTGGTATTTTTTATCCATTTGTCATTTTAGCCCTTGTCTTTAAATAAATGGTCACTTCGCCATGTTGCTCTTTTAGCAAAAAACCCAGGTTAAAATCTAACAACTCTAGTCATCTCTTAATTGAAACAGTTTTGTTGGCATTTCTTATAAGCTATATAACTTAAAGGGAAAGTCCCACTTTGAACAAATAATGTTTAAGTTGTGCACACTTACTAGATATGAATGGTTGTGACAATAATAATTGCAGCAGAGGTTAAATACCGGTATTGAAGAAATTACGTTTGTTAAATACATGTTAGGCGCCACTTTTCCATAGATTTCAGCAGACACTGACAGTTGGTGGCGCCCTCTAGGACATGCACGTCTACGTGTTTCATGATAGCTAATACCTTTTATCCTTTAGAGGGAGCTACATAGGCTACTGTCAGTAAAATGGTGCCTAGGCCTATTTGGGCTTTGCATTTTCAACAAAATCCATGTATTCAAGACATTTTTCTTTATTGATTGGTGGGCTCAAATCAAATTGCAATTTCCATGCCTTTCTCAAGTTTCCATGATTTTGGTTTCAAAATTTAAAACCAGATTTATATTGACTTGGAAAGTCAGGTTGAAGGGATTTTTCTATGCATGGAATATCAAGGAAATTCATAAACTAGATCTATAGTCAAAAAATGTCTGGGAAATGTTATTTGCTAACATATTATAAATTTAGTAATAAAATTAAATTATTATGCATTCATTAAAAAGGTAATGGAAACTTTCATTGGGACTAGGGAAGTCAACTCATTTTTGTCAGGGAAATCCATTTACAAAATTCAGTGCAAATACTAAATAAAGCAATCTACAAAATAGTTGAGTCTGTTTTTCAATCTTTTCATCTTCATAGAAATAAATTCGCAAAATTTATGTATAATTTAGTTAAGGAAAAATTTTTTAACAAAAAATTTCTTAAAAATTCATTTATTGTAAAATTACACTGAGGTCTAATTTCAAGATGTCAGCAAATAATACTTGCAAATTGAGTCACACGATGGCGCTCCAGTGCCGCTCTTATTTACAAACCAACCTATAATATTTTTAAACCAGAACATGCATTCTTTTACTTGAAATCCGATAGGCTTGTGCACACGTAATAGATATGCTGTTGTTTGTTTGTTTGTTTTTATTGCCAGTTGAGGTTTGCTATTAAAGTTAATTCCACAACAGCCTATCACGAAGCTTGTTTTCTCATTATTATATACATAAAGTTTGCTAGAAAAGTCTATGTATTTTGTGCTATTAACACGCAATATATTGGGTAGGAACCACTAAACTCAATTTATATTTTTTTATTTGTATAGTTTTTTTTGACCCAAGTTGATCCCGTCATTTCACGATATTTGACACCTAAGACTATCTGTGCATAGTTAATAAGATGCATGTAACTGTAGGATATTAGATTTCTGGAGTGTGTTATGTAAACGATTTAAATTCATAAGGGTCATTTTAGGTCCATATTTATTCCTAAAATTGTCTACTTCCCGTAAACGACCTTATTTAACTATTCTAAGAAGGCGTTTCTGTATTGCAAAAGTAGTAAAACAGTGACCACAAGAACTTAAGTTTAGTTTTATAGAGATTGGAATTGGTCATTTGAAATGTGCCCCTTGTAATTAAACGCTGTATAATCGCTAATATAAGGTAAATAAAGTTGGGAATTATTCCTGTATTGGCGGAAGCTAAAACCCGGACTGAAGTATTTGAATTGATCCTTTATATTTCCCGACAGCTTATCTTACCAAGAGCTCAACCGGCACTTGCAAAGCGCTTCCCCAGTTGATCTCCTGGCAAGATAAGCTGTCGGGAAGTATAAGAAAAACAAAAATAGATGCTGGTATCTCTTTGGGTTTGGAAATGTCTGGAAAGACAGGAAATTTGAGTAATTCTCCTATTTCAAAATACTCCCATAATGCATCATTTGACACAAAAAAGGAATTTTTGGCCATTTTAATATGAGTCATTTAGCAGTCATCATAGCTGGCGTGTTAGGCCTAATTATGGCAGATGATGGGCCGCCATTTTAGTATAGGTTTATCAAGAATTGAACGTTATGCCTCATAGATGGCGCTTTGCTTTAGAATGGAGTGTAGGTCTATTAATTGGTGGATCTACTTCATAAGTTGGGCATGCACAGTCTGGGTTTAACTTGCATGTTAAATTGAATGCATTGTAGTTTAGAAAAAGTCAGGAAAAGTTAGACCATGAAAATCTTTTCAATTTCTTTAAAGGGAAAGTCCCACTTTGTAACAAGTGATAGGGTATTTAAGTGGTACATTCTAACATACTTACTAGATATGAATGGCTGTGACCTGATATATATTTATCTCAATTTCCACTGTACGAGATTCGCAACATTTGCATAAATAAGGATAAAAATGCACAAAAAAGGCCAATTAATTTTTTTTTTTGAAAAATGCTAATTAACTTGAATCCGCTAATTGCCTTTTCGTTAAATAAAGTGCAAAATGGCCTTTTCAAATACCACCCTAGAGACACTGCCATTATATGTATAAGTGTTTAATTAACTTTTTGAACATTTCATGGAGTGCCTATATACCCAGTTCAACAAAAGAGTGAACTAGAAAATATCCATTAGGTGCTGAAGTTACTTTAATAACTCATGATAATCAAGGTCTTATTTCTGATTGGGCCAGTTTAAATTTCCAAGTTCACTCTTTTGCTGAATATGCCCATCAAAACCGTATTCAAAACAAAAACTATAGGCCTACTCTTCTTGTATTATGATGGGACATTTTCTGTACTTTTAAACAGTCCCCCCACCCATCAGCCTAGTCTTGACCTATAAGCTCAAAAAGTAAACAAACTGGAAACATAAATGAAACTGGTCATGCTTTTCTTCCAATGGATTGTGTATAGATTAGCCAAGTATCTGACTCTTGAGTAAAATACAACTTAAAGTGTCAAAGGTGGCCACCTTTGTTTGCTTTAAGGCAGAAATATAGGATAATAAAATGAGAAAATGGGCGTGGAGGCCACTTGAAAAATTAAAATATTGCAAAGGGGATTTTTTTTCATGAAAAATCAATGTATACATTATTGAAACGTTTATGAAGTAGCAATACTGATGTTGACCTATCTAAATTGCTGGGTTTTTTTGGCAATTTTTGCTAAGTGCAGTTCGTGTGCCTGCATGTAATTAATTTCTTGAAACAAAAAATTCTTGACTTTCTTAATAGTGGGTAGGCCTATGTGTGTAGCTCAATCTTGAAAATAGGCAATAGTATGCACTTTAGCACATTCTAAACAGTGATTGTAGATAAGTACAAAAATCATGATTTCAATTATTTCTTAGTCAGCTCTGCATGCATATATGCCAGAGATTATTGCTTTTTTTTGGATTTATATACTTGAAAAATTGGTAATGTATATAGTTTCTCTCCTGTGCAATTTGCATGGGATTCTATTGTGGATCCCCACAAATTATGTGTTATTATTAAGAATTGTAATATATTGTCCTTCCTTGAATGGCATATTGGGAGATTTATTAGCTATATATAGTATTCGTGCTTGAGAACCACTAATCAAACTTTAATATCCAAGAGAAAATGAGACTTGAAATTTAAAAAAAAGTAGAGGAATTGTGTATTTCACAACTGAATAATATATTGGAAAACCTTACTGTATTTTTTTCTTTACAAATTTTCTAAATGTGAATCTCTGTACATTTGAATTTCAAACGATGTATTTGTTTATTCATCACACATTTTTTCTGTTAAGTGAAACTACAGAAAAATATTCTGTATAAACAGAAAAATGGTTTTGATTAAGGGAATATATTTGCACAATACGCTCGTATATGAATAGCAATGAAAGAAATATGAATTTGTTATTCTTAGAATTAATGATGTCAGAATTAATCAAACAAACAACTATACAGCTATAATTCTGCATTTATTAGGCAACTAAATTTACAAAATGTTTTAATAATAATTATATATGTACAATTTTTCCAAAGAAACCAAACAGCAGAAAAGTCCTCCAAAAGAATAGTAGGGCCTATCTATATATAGTACATGTAGTATAGATTTTGTAATTTGGATGCAGCTATATATAACCTAGTTGAATAATATAGCTTAAAGGGAAAGTCCCACTTTGAAAGAAGGTGGTTGTAGGAAGAAGAGAATGAAAACTTAGGAAAGGCATGGAAATTACAATTTGATTTGAGCATATACCATGCAATCATTAAATAATATGTCATGAATTCATTGATTTAGATGACATGGATGAAAATAGAAAGCCCAAATAGGAGCCATTTTACTGACAGTACGTAGCGCCCTTTACTGGATAAAAGGTATCAGCTCTCATGAACCACGTAGACACGCATGTCCTAGAGGGCGCCATCAACTTTCAGTGTCTGCTGAAATCTATGAAAAAATGGCACCTCACATGTGTACGTTGGCAAACGTCGTGATTTCTTCATTATGGAAACTATATTGCAATAATTATTATTGTCACAGCCATTCATATCTATATGTGTGCAACTTAAATGTAACTTGTTACAAAGTGGGACTTTCCCTTTAATTCTGTGAATCTCACCAGTAGCTTTGTTACTTTTATTAAAGTAAATCGTAATTCTGTAATGTTACAGTTAGCCTGTATTAGCCTATACTGTAAATTTTACAGAACACTAACGGCATATGATTATGAAGAATTACAGAACATTGTTCTGGCAACAAGATATTAGCACAATGTTCTGATGTTTTTAACGGAAATATTTTAAACAGTGTATTTAGTCTATTCTAGTATTCTGTATTTAGTGTTATTGTAACAGTCATTTCAGGATCAGGGTAGGTTACACACATTACTTGTGTTTTTTTCATCTGCTAGTTTCTTGATCCCAATGTCTAGGTTAAGTACACATTCTTTTTTTACAGTTTATTTATGTGCATGTATTTATTATTATTTTCGTTTTTTTAAGGTCCTTCAAGACAGCCATATGGTCTGTATTACATTTCGTATATTTTTCTTAGCATTTTACAGGAATTTTCAAATAGTTTTCCAATGGATATTCTCCTGCTTCTTTTGCACGTGTTGTTGCACAGTAGATTTATCAGTTAGTTTTTGGCATATTTTTTTTTTCTGAAATTTGATTTTTTTTTTTGCAAAACTAAAAATACTTTTGTGAAATCCCCTTAAAAAGTCTTCTTTTAATTGCAGCCCCTTTACCACCCCCTGGTGTCGAGTGCCCACCCTTAATCGATGGCAAAGGTGGGCTACTTTATTTTAAGTAATGCTTCTTAGAATGCTCGAAATTAGTTATTTTCAAATTTTTTTTCTGTGTGTTATGGATGAGTTTGAAATTTCCATTATTTTCTCTTTGGATATAAATCGCATGTCTTCCATTTGTATAAGATTAGTGATAGTCTGATTACTGCAACACTATTAGGAGTGGCTTACAGATACACATTTTATACTTTTAGTTTTTAGTTAATGTCTAATTTTTATTGTAGTGATTGGGAGTTAGCAGAATTTCGTGGATATCCAAAACAGAAAAACTATTTTTGTTAATTGCAAAATTTTGGTTATAGACAGGCTCTTCAAATTTAGTAATGATTAATCTGGAAAATATAGTTAATGCAGTTAGTATGCATGTAACTTCAACTTTGATAATACTTTTGCAACATTTAAAGTTTCCAATAAAAAAAAAATAAAAAGGAAGTCTCACTTTTGGGGAAAATGTTTTTAAAAGAATTGCAATTTCACTTACATGCAAGAACACAAAAATCACTGATTTCATGTAAAACACGAACAGCGCCATATTGTTCAGTAGTTGTGACTAGTGTGAAAAGGGGAATTATTCACAATTGGCTGCTACTAGCACCATCTGGTAGTCACTATGGTAACTTTCACCATTGAAAGATTCCTGACTTGGCTTCAAATTTTATCTATGCAATCAGACTGATGCATTGATTGTGAGATTCAATCAAGGTCAACGAGTTAACTGTTAGACTCCATAGATTCCCAAGATGGCTGACGTAATCAGCCATTGTAGTTTACGTCTAACTCGTTTTTTTTATTAAAATGGTTACTCCCGATCTTATATAGCAGTATTGTTAAAATGAAGATTTTGGACATGTTATTTCAAATTATTGGTAAGTTCTTTTTACATTAGCATTTCGTTTTTGATAGCCAATTTAATTTCCCTTTTTTAAAAAAGAAACATTCTGTAAAGTGAGACTTCTCTTTTAATATTAAACAGATTAAACTTTTATAAAGCTAAACGATGCATGCTTGCTTGAAATTTGAATATAAAATATTTGAGATGTTTACTAATATGGAGCATGTTTTTTTAAAAAAATACTAAATAGTTCTGTTTATTATTTTTATTTATTAAAGGATACAAGGTTTTTAAAATGAATTTTTAGGATGTTTTGACTCAATCGGCCAATGCATAATAGTTAACGTTTTTCTCACCAGTAGGCGTTTTGGACGTTTCTTTACTAAAATGAATGTATAAATGTGCCATAGAATGGGCAGTTTACATGAGTTAATACAGATATACTAGGCCATTCTTTTATGTACATGCATTTCAATAAAATGTCCCAAAAATTATAAATTTTGTTTTAGTGTTTCAAAAACACTGAAAAGTGACGAGTATGTAAATGAAGGATAACCATTGTGATACCATACCACTAAATTGTCTATTATACGTACAATGGCCTCCTTATGACGTCAGCAATGCAATGGCGCTTCAGCTTGGGTGAAAATGTTAGCATTTTCTTTTAATTTTAATTAATGCATTATTGTAAGTAATTTCTGAATTACAAAATTGTATAAAAGTATATGGCAAATAGAGACCAAGACTATCGCAAGTGTCGCCATCTGTTGTTAGATAGTTACACATGATAAGGTAGTTGAAATGTACG
>JAQIXP010002934.1:0-14001 GCA_034700285.1 Proteroiulus fuscus
GACGTTGGAGTATCCTCCTAAATGTGGGATAACCCCCCTACCAAATGGCATCATTATATGCTGATCGTAGGGTACTGTACTGAGTTGAATTGAAATTGAATTGAAAATTTGAACAACAAAAGAAAAACGTCATCAGGCAGCATTTGCCCATTATGCCTGTCTACTGACGCCTTTCACAGCTATGTAAGCACACATCAAACTCTATTTTGTGCATTTCTTTATTGTTTTTATTAAATTACTAAACAGAATATGGTTGTGAAATTTTGAAAAATGGCTATTTTTCTTAATAAATTATCTGCTGGTAAAAGTATTTTTTAGGTTGATTGATCTCCCCTTTAAATTTTAATCAATGTATGTAATGTATTGGCCTTGCTTGCGTTACAATGAGACAAAGGGTTATCGCTGACCAAACTTAATTAAAAAGGTTCTATGTAAGTCTTTGAGATTGAATACCAAACCTAATTTCAAAACTTTCATAGTTATGTTCTCTAATCATGCATTTCTAAATTATTAGTTCATAGCGAAAACCCTTTTTCCAGTCAAATATGGGCATTAGGCCAACCTGACTATTATTGACAGACTAAAGAGATATTTTACGATTGGATATTCGTTGTCCAAGCTGGACAAATTGTCTCCAAAATGGATCCTGTAATAGAATCCGCATGATTTAGGACCACAGATTGCCAGGATAATATCAATTTGAAACTGTCATTTTGAGGAATGGCGACACTGACAAGTTTGGTCTAAATTTGAGAAATGTGCATCCCTACTTTAAATCCAATGGAATCTATTGGCTTTTCTGCTTTTCAACTTCCAGATTTACTTTGCAAGCAAATTGGTTTGACCTCAATTTTCTCGAGGGAAATTTCATTGCTCATCCTGATAAGGTTTACTGCTCCATAATCAAAATTTACGTCTCCTTTTTTTGTTCAAGACAGGCGACTTGAACATTTCCATCATTTTTCCTCCTAAAAAATTCCTGCAAAATGATAACTCTTTACAGGTTTGTGTAATGGTGCGTTTCCAAGTATATCTAAGAGCGTATAAAAATCTTAGCAATTTTCTAAGTGTTTCTCACGTATAAACACTTTAAAAAAGCAATTACTTTAGATTGTTCTCGACGATTACTTAACAGAGTTGGAAAATTACTGAAAATATCAACGTATTACAAAAAGTCAAGAATCCACTAGGAAAAGAATCATAAAACTAGACATGCAATGACTGACAGTTACCATAAGTTATTTTAGTTAAATACTTGGGTCAAGCAAGCAATATTATTCCACACAGAAGAAGACTTAGAACACTCAAATGTGTTGTAAAATGTAAGAAATAAATGAGGTTTAATAAAACATTGGTGTTCCTCATTATTTTTACAAGTCTTTGATGAAATATGGATCCTGTAGTCAAGAGTCAGGACATAATATGCTTTCATTGGTTGACCAATAGGTTCATAATTCATCTTTTAACTATTGGCCAACAGAAATAACCTGTCATGACGTCAGTTATCCTGATTATAATCAATGAATGGCTTATTACCTGTTGAGGAAAATGGAGTTAATATCATCATGACTGCAAGGTGGAGTTTTCGAACTGGCGGCCATTTTAAATGGCCTCAACACGCATGACACCAACAATTCAAGTTGTTCTAGATATTCTTCTTCTGCTTCAACCATGCGGAACACCAAACTGTTGAAATAGAAAAAAAATTCAATTAGTACCGTCTCTCCCACATTTTCAGTTTTTGAACCCAAATTACCTAAATTTGCTTAATTTTATAACTGTCAAAGGGATAATATTGCATCATTTGGTAACGCAACGGAAATCTTGCAGTTCACAATTATAATATTTGTTATTTTTTTGAACTCTTGAGATATATTTCCTAAAACTGAATGTTTCCTATAACGTTTGAGAATTTGAACTCTGCAAAGATTTGCACTTTCATAAACATACAAACATGTTTGTGCCAAATGTAAGAGTCAGAATTAAGACTGTTTAATCCTTTTTACTTTTATCAATGCCGTGCATGACTACTACAGATGATGAAAATGCACGAAGATACCGAAACAGATGAATTTCATTGAAACACGAGGGAATTGGAAAGGAAAATATTTCCAAAGCACTGATAACAAAATGTGACATTATAATGAGGCACCACTATATCACATCGGGCACAGCAACAGTTTAATTACTAAATGGTATTAAAGCTAATAAAACCCTTTACAGCCACCCAATCAATAGGTTTGGATTTGTGAATTTCCCTTGAACTCTGTATCTTAAATTAGTCCTACATTTGACTTTTGTGATAAGGCACTGCTCAGTGTCATAATATAGCATTGAGCTGTGCCACAGCACCACCTGTTAGTTACTATGGTTAACTTCATCATTGAAAGCGTTTACCATTGTTCCCAACAGATGTGCTGGAATAAAAATTAAAAGTAATGGACAGTATAGAGCTGCTCAGGTTTTCCAGATAATTCGTGATTTATGCCTAAGTGTAAGTTTGATTTTTCTTGGCTTTTTTTAAAAATAACTTGTCATAAAGTGAACTTTCCTTTCCAAAATCATACATAAATGTGCTAAATAATGGGAGATTTGTGTTGCATTAGCAATATAACAGCGCCCAATTTTGGCGGGAAATAACGTCTATACCACACCAACAATTTTTGAAAATAATCCCATTTTAAAATACATTCAGAGATTTTCGAATTTGAACTTAAAACCATTTGAATAATAATTGGGAATACCATGGTATTTGTTAGAACAGAAATATTTGTAATATTTTCTTCAGAGAGGAAACAGCACGTACAGCACAGCGTGAATAATTTCGCTTGAATAAATATTTGAATTAAAGAAGGCATAAATTATAATTTTTTTTTTGCATTACATCCTTCATCAAACCTCATTAAATGCAAACTAGCTCGCAGAACAATTACAATAAACGTAATTACTCAAGAATTTCCATGCATTGTGCTTTACAATTTCGCCACAAATCTAGTCTGCCGTATGAAGCATAATTTCCCATACGACAACTATGGAAGGGAATGCATATATTATTTAATTGAAAAATGAAAAATGATGCAGAAAGATTCGTATAATCATAATATTAGTTTAAGCTGTTTCAACTTATGTTAATATTTAATGACAAATGCCAGATTTCGTTATTAGGCTGAAAACCCCGGAGTGCTTTCTCCTGTAATGCAGACGGACAATTTGAACCTGAATTGACGTAGTTTGCCATTAAAGTACATGCATCATTAGATAAAATGCAAATAAAGTGTATTATCAAGAGAGATTTTTATGAAGACAAGATATTTACCTTTTTAATTGAAATTTAATACAAGAATTATCTATCTACACCAAAGAGAAATCCATCAGTACTTTCTTGACTGAGATTACCTTTCATATTTAACTTATACAAGGCATAAATCTCATGCGGAATAATGCTGCTTCTAAGCATAGTCTGAGATAGAAACATAAAACTCTGTTAAGTGCTCAAAGTTTTGAATTTTTCAAACAAAATCTGACAATGATAGCATGAGGCTGCCTGAGCTCGGCTATCTAGGTCCACATGCACTAAGCACACTTGCACCTGAAAGTTTTGCACAACACTTGCAGCTTGCTTTCTCTTTGCCTATATGTTGCCTGACTTGCATTGCCCACTAAACAGACCAGCACGGAGGGGAAGGGGCACCCTTCCCTCCGAAATGACCTCCCCAAAAAGTACAACAACAACAATTTAGGGTAACGCATCAGACGTTCTGTCTGCATGCAACTGCCCAGAAAGTACAGAAATGAACTATAAAAAAAATGTAAAATTTGCCTAGGAATCCATAGTTCCTTTCTGACCCCCTTTTGTCTCCCCCCAAATTAAATCCAGTGGGGGCCCTGCCATCAAATAAGACCTCACACACTGTAAAACAAACATTTTATTTTAAAGTACTTTTAATGCCTTTTTCGGGGTACCGTGGGGGGGGGGGGGGTTGGGGGTCAAACCCCCCCCCATAGAATCCAAACTTATATAGGAATCTACCCCTGCTTTGGGACCCCCCCCCTTAGGTATATCCTAGTTACGCTACTAGATGCCTTGTCCCCTTGGCCGGTGCACTATATTGACCTTTTTCATTGGTGGATAATGATTTAATTGATGTCACGTGATTTCTCTTAGATTAGTGGGAATGAACAAGGTATTTTTGGTTTTGATTTTTGAAAAATGGGAGTCATGTTTACCAAAAGACTAATAAAAAACGAAATTTTTTCTAGATTTCTACTCACAATGAGAAGCTATTTTAATGGTAACAATCGTTAAAAAATAAATTGTTTTAGGATTCCTTTTTATAAGTTTTGATTATTAAAATCACGTGTCTCTAATTATGCTGCTCATATATTTTCAGGCTGTTCATGAAAGGAAAAGGCCTGATATTCTTATTAAAAATGTTGGAACGTTCCTGGCATTTCCGAAAACAATTTGAATTAGCCCAAGTTTTTGTCTATGTTACCGTAATGTTACGTGTGCCCCTTTATATAGGCAATCCCGCAGTTAGCAGTGATTGCCTATATAAAGGGGCATACAGAACTCGTGAAAGTTCACGGACTTTACAGAACTGTTCTTACCTAAATTCGAATTCGGCTAATAGTAAAAATAAAGGAAAAAAAATATTCCTCACTATCAACTTTCTTTTGTTACTTAACTATATATATGATAGTATACATTGTTTCATTATAGAATATATTAAAGACCGTAACATTTTCTGCTTTAAATTATAATTAAAGCTCGACATAAAATCAGCCTTTCTTGCACACAGACTGGAATTTCGATTTATCATTTTGAATAGGATGTAATTTCTTATCCTTATTTGTAAATTCTTTTTATAATTCTGAGAGAAATGCAGGCACGTCAAAGAAAATTAATAAAATCTATCATATACGGATGCATGGTTCCATGCATCTCATCTTTTTTTGATAAACAAGATTACGTTATACTATAGTTATTAATATTTCATTAAGATAGTATAATTTCCATTGAATTCGAGAGTATAAATATACATATCAGCTCCTAAATCAACAGAAGATCTTAAGGAAGAATTATTTGATTTAAAAACTAGCAAGCAGTTGTATATTTTGTCCTCAACGAGTGAACTTTTGACGAGAGTAAACATATCTTGTTGACATTATGAATTGTATAAAAGAAATGAATCCCAGTACATTATCTAACCATGTGATCATGGATTGGTAGTCCTGGTAACCACATTTAGTATTAAATGTCCCCACCTGTTACGTTTCCGCATATTTTCCGCATGTGGAGAGTGAATGTATTCTTCTACTATTTGTTTCCATCGACGACGACAGAGCCATCCGCGGAAAAAACTCTGGACCTAAGAAATAAAATAATAATTATCGGTTTAGTTATGATAAATGAATAGGTTAAGACCAATGCATTATTAAAATATTTGACTAGTTTGTTAGCTGGTAAGCATTTAGTTGCAATACCCTCAAGGGCCATCCATATATTATGTCACACAACGATTTCACTGACTTTTTAAGCTAGAGGAGGGAGAAAATCTGTCAAAATTGGGTGACGTCATATATGGACAGCCCCCAATACTAATATGGCTTTATAAGAGAGATGTATGCAAATCTGGTGAAAAATGTGAAGCAAAGCTTGGATGCTATACATTCGCTGTGAGTGCAATGTAAAGGTTAAATAGAACAATATTTAAATCATAAGTAAAAAAAAATATGAAATGTAATATAAAGGATTCCTGTTACATTTTCATATGAAATAAAATCCGCTAAAATTGACAATTTCAAGCTAACAGAAATGAAACAACAACAAAAAATGCTACCTTTAGTTTAGTATTCAGAAATACGAAACCATCATTTTATCAGTAAATTACTTGCAGCTAAGCTATACTTTTACCGAAATGAATCTTTAACATCTATAGTCTTAAATATTTAAGCAAATAGATATAGAAAACCTCTGAGGACCACCATTCAGCGACATGATACATCCATTTAGAATATAGATGGGCCATTAAAGTAGAATAATGCAAACAATTTCTAACGGTATTGAGTTAGGAGTAAATATGCAAATTCAATTAATTAAGGAAATTCACAACTTACGATAAGCATATGGCATGCTGCTTGTAATTTACTCTACATATGGATTTGCATCGTGTTCTATACCAGTTATTATAATCCAGGCAATTGTAAAGGAGAGCTGTTACTTAGAAAAGTGTTTTATGTTCTTCCAACAATAATATTGCTTATACTTCCAAGTTCAAATCTTTACCTAATCTTGTAGAGATCACAAAGAAATTATCCCCCTGGCTGCCTGGCAGTGTCATAGGCAGAAATTTTGAATGGAGGGGGGATTGGGAAGACGGGGTGGTTCCACCCAACCTGGTTCCAACGTGTTTTATTCTGAATATTTGTGGTGGGAGGGCAGTATGATTGATGGCAGTGCTAATTCCTGTTGGATTGATGGGGAGGAGGGGGGGAGAGATTCTCGAATCTCAGTAACACTCCGGCTACTGTACGTCTGGGCAGAAGAATGGTCACTCCCTCCCCCTTTTGTTAAAGGGTAAGTTTTAGTGCAAAGGTAAAGTAACAGGCAAAATGGGGGGATGAGGGGGAAGACAGGGGACGAAATAGCCAAAAATAGTGTACTGTAACCTTCCTCACTGTTCAAAATAATTATGCAAATAATTGTGGACTGTTATCATATGTAAATTAAAGCTGCAATGCCCTGAAGTTTTGATGGCATATGCACGTGCACTCAACCCCATTTTGGAACAAAACTTCTTCAGGACAATGTACCTTTAATGTACCGGTAATACATGTTGTGGCAAAGTTTTATTGTTTTTGCCATAGTGTTTCTGTGCAATGCAATTGAATGTCTTACAAAAGGTCTTACAAGCCAAAACAATGTCATGCGTTATCTGATATGTCACGCTAGGTGTATGCTCTTATGGCGTTATTAATGTTGTATTGTATGACAAAGATATTGTGAGGTAATTGCTTGTTATTCTTGTGGGAGCAATGTCAAGGAGTCTAATGACCAGCAGTAAACATCATTTTAGGGTCTGTGAAAGTCAGACGAACATGAGATTCCATGCAATCTTTTGCTTTTGTAATTAACAACCTATATAGAGTGGATGTACAGCAGTAAATGAAATTGAACATGAAAGTAAGAACAAAAACTAATTTCATAGAAGACAGAATTTATGATTAATTCTAAAAACAAAAAAGAAAAGGAAACCTTTCAAAACAGAAAGTATGGAGCACAGCTCATAAAATAATCAGTTTTACTTAGGTGCAAAGTTGTCCCCAATATTCCGAGGGTTACGACATAGCACTTCAGTTTGTACAAAACTTATTTATGGCAAAATTGAAAACAAAAATTCACGTAAAGCCCACAAAATTCACCCTAAATTCCAAAAAAAATTCCTCTCAATTTCTCGTTAAAATTGATTTCAAAAATGAGACATAAGATGCCGTAGAGGGCAATGTTGTCAAGAAATTCACCGAAAATCCACTAAAATTCCCAAAACTTCCTTTAAAATGTCACAGTCTAATGTAATTTCAAAATTCCCAGAAATTCCACAAGCTCATCAGCAATCAGCAAAATTCCTTTCAAATCCCACTCCGAAAACAATAAATGAAATGCCATTTAAGAGTGTTATTTACAAGGAATTCACGCAAAATTACCAACAAATTCCAAAAACAATCCCTTTCAAAATCCCCTACATACAGGGGCGGATACAGAGGGAGGGCAATGGGGACAATTGCCCCCCCCCCCTTAGCCATAAAATTTTGCTGTCCAGTATAGGCAAACAAAATGGCCGCCTCCTTCCGTAATATGCGATTGCCCCCCCTTAACAAAATCCTGTATCCACCCCTGCCTACATAATGACCAAAAATTCCTGTAAGGTCGCAACCCTCGAATTATTCAGGGTTATTAACTTTCTGCAACCATATCTATACAGAATTTTTCAGGATAACATCTGCAAAACTAAGCTGCATAAATGATTTCTGAACAAATTGAATTATTTGTAAATTAATGCATAATGGTTTGGATAAAATCCAAAAAATAATGTTTTGTTTCTTTGAAAATTGAATTAATCTGCAGTTTCAATGGAGTTGCTTTGGAAAACATAAATGAAAAAGTTAAAATTATAAGGAGGGTTGGTTCCTGTCAATATTTTGACCAAACAATAAGTTGCCCTCTCTATCACATGGTGACAACAATGGCTATCCTCCATGGGCTGATATCATTCAGCCCATGGAGGATTATTGACAACAACTTCAGAACTGAAATGAGTATCTTAGAAAATAGAGGTTAACTTATAAGAATATTATGCAGAAGATTTGACAAGATTTCTAAACAACTGAATCAGCAGAATTCTGCATCCATTTTTTGCTTTGGAAAAAAAAATTATGATTTGCTTTTAAGTAGGATTCAGCATTCTTTGCCTAATAACAGCTAAGCTTGTCATTACTAACTTTCCTTTAAAAGCAAAAATGTATAAAAACTAAGATTTTTTTCTTCAAATTTAACGTATATAGAAGTATTTCTTATAGTATTAACAAAGGTTAAGAGATAGTTTGAAGAGTAATAAATAAGGCAATGCTATTTACCTTTCACAATTTAAACAGAAAAACAAGTCAGGAATAAAAGAAATCGAAGAAAGATAATCACATTGGGCAGAAATACATAGAAGTAGAAAGAAAAAAAAAGAAATTAAATTCAAAGCACACATGCAGAATTTGGTTTTCAAAATCAATAGAAGGTGTATTAAAAAAGCACCTAGAAGATACTTCTTTTCAGAAGTAAAAAAAACACGAATGAATCTACAGAGAAATCGTTAATCAGTGAAGCGAAAAGCATTTATAAACTACTGCGCAAGCTCAGTGTGTCAAAAAATCAAAAAGTTAATTTCGAGCAAACCAACAAATAAATCATGATTAAACGAGCAGGCGTTGATCAACATAAGTGTGTATACAGGAGCCAATTATAGGACGTAAAGCCTCTTGACCTAAATAAATACTATATTAAGAAAGAAAGAAAGCAGACGGAAAGTGCTGCACTGTAAAAGATGAAATCATGACAATGTAGAAATCTTTTACGTTTATATTACATTTTTGCTATTTTTTTCCCCTTTAGATCTCAGAAGATACAACATCCCGCCTACAATAAGCCTACTTGTTGCTATGACAAATTGACAATACTGGAGGGAAAATATTAAGCCACATTCTCAGTTTCTCAGTATATACAAAACTGCAGTTATTAAGAGTATTAATAAAGCTTATCATCTAGCTCAAAACTAATTGCAGGTTCTACAGCTACAAACAATTACAAAAAAATCTTACCTTTTTTATTTTTTTAATTTCTTCGGTATCTTCAGCTTTAATTTCGCTAAACCTTCGATTTGTGCATACTGGCGGTCTGGTTTCCCTTTTTAGAGCGCTTAACTATTAGAAAAACATAAATATAAGTAGACATAAATAATAAAACCTAATCCTACACATACATTAATATTTTACGAATTGGTGCCTTCAGAAAACATGATCAATTACAAAAAAAGGATGTATGACGTCATCATGGTCAATTTTAGACTTTTCCATAGAAAATGTTGTTCTCAACGAAACAATTTCTCAAGAAATAAATTCATTTTGCAAAAAATATTTTAACTATACATAGACTACATAACTGCATTGCCTGCATAATATAAAATTTCAAAATAATTTCAATAATTTAATAGTACATTTTCGATTGCTGTAAAAGTAATTGCTGTAGGCTGCAGGGCTTTCATCAAAATTTCAATGAATAACTCAATTTATCAGAATGCTCTCAATCATTCATGAATGTGTTCCTGAGATTTCAAACAAACGTTTGCATTAAATAATGTATATGTTTCCAGAATAAAAAAATTCGCAAATTGCCAACACAGTCACTATTAACTAAATTATGAAATTTCGAGTTAAAATCAATTCTTTCCATTTGGAATTATGTCAAAGTAAACCATAGAATTTAAATATACCAATAATCACCAGGAGACTCATTTTGGCACAATATATAGTAGTTAAAGGGGAAGTCTCATTTCAAGGAATGTTATTTTTTAGAAATAATAAAAATACTACTAGCAAAGTGAAGCACATTGCAATTTCACTTACCATAAATGAGAAATACTGATTTTATGTAAAAAAAATTCTCTAAAGTGGATTTCCTTTTTATTATATATTATGAGACCGGGTTATCTTGAGCGGTCATCTACTATGTAAGGATCATGACGAAGTACAATATTTGAGAGGTTACATTTCAGTTCACCTTTTTATTGAACAGGGGGATAGCGAGCCAATGACTCTACTGAGAGTTACCAAATTGAGTCCTTCCATTTTTGTCACTTAATAATTGCATTTAGACTTGAAACCGATTGGATAGATTCCCTTGAAACTCAGGATTACCGATTTAAAGGTATGAAGAAAAATCAATTCTTTTCTATTTATAAGATTGATTTTAGTTCTGTAGTGCATAGCAGTAGTGAATTTACTTTTTCTAGTGAGACAAGGCAATTCTGAGAGCAAATCAGTTTAAATGAATTTACAATTTGTGTAGCTGTTGAAAATCTTTCCATATCTTTTTAGGATGAAAAAAATTAAAAATTTATCTCTTTTCTCATAGGCTCAACTCAATTAATTTTCTCGCTCTGAGCTTTCATTATTTAAGATCAGTGTGAAGCCTATGTGGAAATGGAATCCAGCTACAAACCTGCCTACAAGAAGCACCAGAGGTCATTTGATTCTGTCAATGTCACGGGTGAACTATATACTCACCTCTGTTCTTAATTTCTTGATTTCAAACGTGAGCTCCTCGCACTGTTGCGTGTATTGCCATTTCGCCGTTTTCTCACTTTCCACAATTTGCAATAAATGCAAATGTTTTTGCTCCAATTCTTCCTTTTGAAGTAGCACCTTATTAAAACTGACATGTATAAAAAAGCAGAGAGTTAATACTTGTGTAAAAGTTTAAAAACCCTGTACCTAAAAGAACAAATATTAATTATAGTAAAATGTTTTCTCCAAGAACACTTTTTGAGAAACAATGGTGTCTGCCTGTCAGTTACACATTCTGTTACAAAGTGCAACAATCAGCAACAGTTAGAAAGATATTGAAAAACAAGTCAAAAATGCAATTACGTTTTATTACTTACCTAGCTTGCTTGATGATTTCAATCCAAATATTGCAATCAGATTCATTTTTTGCACAAAGTTCATATTGCCTGAGTCCTTCTTGTCTATAGGTGATTGCAAAGCAGTGCTGCAAAAGAAAAAGAAATATATGTACAGAGATGTAAAAAAAATGATATTTGTTCTTTACTCAACTTCAAGGGCAAATAAATAACTCCACGAAATGAAATTTTTTACCAATAGCGCAAAGTCCAAACTATGTGCTCGTTTAGTATTTTTAAAGGACAAGGTACAGGAAAGCCATTTTCTGCTTTTAAAAATATTGAACTTTACTACTTAAAGGGGTACTCACACGTCATGAACTTAGTAATGCGAAATCCCAATTTTTATGTAAAACATGAGCAATGGTGCAGTACCATACCGTATTGCCTGATCTCAGAAATTCCTGAATTTTTAATCTCAGAAAATTTTAGCACCATCTGTTAATAATGGGAGAAAGATTGATACTATTGTAACCATTCAAAATTTTGGCTTCACTTTCCCTCTATGCAATAATGCATATATATATAAACACAACTGTATTCCAAATAAAAAGTATATAATTTCAAATTAAATTCCAATTTTTACAAAGCCAATTTTATTTTAATATAGCCGAAATCTTCTGAGATTTTTGGAAAGTCTTAGTCTAGGTTACTAAGACACACCCAAGACATAACTAAATCAAGCTGGACATATGTCTTGAGTTTAAAAACATCACTATTATCTCTCCCAAACGGGGCCATTATCAGGTGAGATAATGCATTAGAGTGTGTTATTTAAAAAGAAAAGCACCCTTAAGACATAATTGTACCTGTAGAAAACGTTTTTTTAAATAAGTATACATAGAAAGTCTAGAAGTATGTTACCTGTTGGACGTCACATGTACACTCTAAAAAGTGACATGTCTTATAAGACACAAAAAGGATGAATATAAGGCGTTATAACAGACTATTTCTGACCCCTATTTTAAGTCACATTCATGCGACTAAAAAAATTGTGACTTAAAATAGGGGTCAGAAAAAGTCATGTCTTTAAGACACCTACTTTTTACAGTGGACAGCATCAAGTTACACACGCAAGTCATGTGGTTATTTGGCTGTCCAATGACGTCATATTTTTCTCTTTAAATAGAATGAGATTTATCGGATCAATACACATTTTCCTTTCAAATCATGTTTATCAATTTACCCATAAAGAACAACATTTAGAATAGCAGTTAAATTACTGCAAATTGTGTATTTATGCTAAAAGTCACTCGGCAAAATTTGTCTTTTAGGGTTCCATTCTATAATACTTGAATAAACTGTTGAAAGGTATAATACATGTATAATTCAATGGTGAAAAAATTTTATCTGAATATAAATGATTCAAAGTTATATATTTTTATCAAAACTTCCTCAAAATGAATGATTGCTTGTTACTTTTAGAATATACAGTAATTTAAAAAGTCATATAGCATATTTAATATTTTTAGCGATCTGCCTACCAAGTTAAAACGGAATTCCTATTAGTCGTTATGAGTTTTTCAAAGTTGTATCTTATGAATAAACCATACTGATATTTAAATATAAAAATGTATACTTAGGTATATTCAAATAATGAAATGTCATATATATGCAAATGCTGATAGCATGTGCACATTTTCATAAAAATAATAACCTATTACAAACAAATATACTGAAGTACCCATGGACTCCATCTAAATATAATTAATATATTAACATATAATCTGCTATAAATAATTGAATCATTATTATAATATTAAGAAATGTATAATGGCATATAAAATGATGCGCAAAACTGAAAACCCTGGTATGAAGTGCCTTTACACACTCACTCAACACGTCTCAAAAGTCCCGGAATATAGTTACGTACCTTACATATTTTTTAATGCTCAAACACTTAACGGGTAACGGTATAGAAATAATATCAAAAAATAAACTTTAGTATATTTTTTACTTAAAATGTATTGATAAGTATACAGTATTTTAAGAGTATTTGCTCACTGCAGATAATAAAGGAATTTCAAAATAAAAACCATGACAATGGTAATTTACCTTTGTTTACAAAAGTACAGGTAAAAGCCTATAATAATACGTGTTATGTATATACCAATTTATTCCATTTTCAGTGTACATAAAATTTAATTATCCCGTTTCGCGATTTCTAAGTGGAAATTTAGGATTTAAGGGTTGTTTTCAAATCCATCAGTTGTTCTTGTTTATTTGGATTTCTAATAAAAAAATTCAGGTTTATTACACATCGGCTTTTTATTTAGTAACAATATAATATATTTAAGTCATACCTTGAGACCTATCAAAAATTCAGGTTGTGATTTAACAATTTTGAGTCGAATTTTAGTGTTTTAATTCTAAGAGGTAGCACCACTTACAAGTTAGTTAACATTATTTTATTCCTACCGGCATTTCACTATACTGCTAGCCAATGTATCGGCATGAACCATCACGGTATTTTCTGAATCAATGGGGTGCGTTAAGTTAAGGAGCACTCCACTGGAGCGCGCCACAAGCCCACAAATTTCGGAATAATTTTTAACTTAACAGTCTGCTCCACCAATTGCCTTATTTTTAAAACCAAAGATGGCGGCAAGTGAAAGAAAGTGACTGCGATATACGGTATTTACAGCTGTTTCTTCGATATATAATCCTTGTAATTAATTGTTTGGCACGTTTTGAGACTACCAGCATTTAGACAAATTTAATTAAATCCAATTTCTATGTGTTCGTCTATCAATAAGGGCCAAATTAAATTAAA
>JAQIXP010002935.1:0-13999 GCA_034700285.1 Proteroiulus fuscus
AGCTCGGCAAGCTCCCGCCCTAGGACCCCACTAACAGCAGCACCAGCAACAAGCATATAAAACTGTTGTAATGGTCCCGATGAATTTTCTCTCACCTTTCCCAAGCAGCCATAATTCGGCGTCCCGAGCATAAAGCACACAGCATCGACTGGAAACAGTTCTTCGAGCGTTCGATATTGATTCACTGAATCATCTTGGACTTGAATATCCTGCAGTGATGTACAATATTGTTAATTTTATCTTTCAGATTTTGGACAACCTTCGCTCACCTTTACAATGGTCTGCAATGAATACGGAACGCATCTAGATGCCCACATTTTCTCCAGAGTTACTTTTCCGCCATGAGTGCAAATGTACCTGCAGAATGAAAACTAACCCTTACTTTTTCTCACAGCATGGATAAGGTAAGTCTATGAGCATTGCTTCTATATTTTTTAACTTAATTATAATGCGAAAACTCAGTTTAAGGAAAACATTTAAACGTACTTCCTTCCCATAAGTGGCCTGGCATGAACGAGAATTTTTGTTTCACCAATTTCCACACCCCATCGCTTGAAATATCTTTAAAAAGGAAATCACTTGAATGTTTAAAACCATAAGTTGGGCCTCGTTCGAGGCATTGGGACAATTTTATTTTTAATATCCGTACGTGTCCTGAATGTTACTTTTCTCCATTTGCCATATGTTGGTGTCGTCCTTGTTCATCTCTTCCTGCGACATTTCACTCTTGAACCTTAGAGTGCACCTGCAACCCATTAAAAAGGCTTAATTTCAAAGCTTCGTGGAGACAGTCGGTTGGTGAGAACTTACCTGCAACTGGTGTCTGAGACGGACTCGATTTTAGCTTCAATCAAATGTGGCCAGCCAACGTATACAATCTGCCCTAGAAATTCTTCGGCCACTTTCCTCAGTCCCTGATAATAGAAGGAAAATAGGATTCGCAACAGGATTTTCAGATAAACATTATTTTTACGACCGTAGCACGCTCACCATGTTGAAGCGGCTTAGAATCGACAATATCATATTTTCCCCACGGCTGTTCATCTGAAATACTCGCACTTCACACTTTGCCAATCTTGTCTGAGAACAAAAATAACGCTCGGAGTGAACAAATTTCCATTTTTTCCATGTGAAAGTTCAGAAATCACTGCCGCAACCTTATGTGGAATGTGCTTTAGAGTTGGAAATCCTGGAAAGTACACATCCAGCCGTACGCCAGGGCACAGTCCCTTATGCAGCTTTTCGTGACTAACGCGAAATCCGTCGAGAGGAATTTCCGTGCACCTAAACAGGGAAAAAATGAGCGAATTAAATGATTGCCTGTATTCGTTTTTGGACGCTGACATTTACCTTGCATGGTTGACTTCAATGTCCAAATACGTTCCGGATAGCGAGGATGGGTACCTCCCTAGCGGCTCTTCGGAATAAATGTACAGTAAACAAGGTCCGTGCGTGTTTCGTTGCATCTCCCCAGCTGTTAGATTGGGCGTCTCCAATTCCATGGCATCCAAAAGACGGGTCTGTATTGGGAAGTTTCATCATTAGTTTCATTTGCTTAATGCTAATCCAAAATGCAACCGCGCCATACTTCATCGATAAATGGTATTAGCACAATCGCTTCCCAGTCTTGCTGTTTGCCGTTGAGATCGGTCTGAAAGTCCACGGGATAGTAGTCTATCACTGGTGAATCCGTATTACACATTAAATTCTGAAAACAAAGAATGCCGGAATGGATTAAGTGGCTTTACGATCCACGGACATGACTTAATTCTATCTATTTTGATGCGACCAGAGCTTCGTTAAGTAAGTTTGTAAGTAAGGACACCAAAGTTCAAAAAATCTCGGAAGATTTTGTGTGACTTTACTAAAGAAGAACAGTCGACGAGGCAATTTGAGTAACGATTAAAAATGCATTCCTCGATTTACTTAATTGCAATTTACTTTATACACTGAATTTCACTTGGAATCACATAATTCACCCTATACTATACAATGATTGAGTAGATCAACAACTAGTGATTCACATCACAGACCTCAGATAATGCATTCAGCTTTTATCAATTCTAGTGCTTGGGTACAAAACTAGCTATATTAGCCAAGATTTAAAAATCTGGCAATTTTATTCTTGTCAATACTCTTTATCGGCATACGAACCGAAACCACGAGAAATCGCCACCAATTTGTAAACTACTTTTATTTCTTGAGGCAAATATTATAAAATTGTAATAATGAAGGACACGTGCCTGGTATGGTTTTGGTAAAAGCTTTTTACTCGCGGAAGGCAACACGGCCAAGAGCTGCTGAAAAGGTAGAAAAGGCTTCCCTAAGTCGTAATCCAGTTTCAGATTCGCAAAGTCCTTCACGTCGGATATGTATGGCGCGTAATGGTGCGGGTAGTACCAGCTCCACGAGCACACCCCATTGTAATAGTAATGCAGGTTCCACTGGATGGCCCGCACGAAGCACTCGGCCTGATCGCGAAGGACGTCGGGCGTCACCTGTTCGTAGTTCAGCTTGCTCATGTAATAATCGCGTTTCTGGTGCGTGAACTCCAGGCGGAAAGTCTCCTCCTCTTCATCGTCGTCGTCGTCTTCTTGCTCTTCTACTTCGGCTCCGTTTTCAATATCAATTAATATACCGACCGGAACTGAAGAGGTTAAATTCATTATTTTAAAAATAGGAAAAAAATTATCCCAGATTAGCAACTATGTTTCATATCAGCCACCCACCGTTAGCTTTTTTGCTGTCTTTTTGCGTTTCTCCGTTGACCTGATTGTCGTCAACGTCAGCCAAAGCGGAGAAAGGATTCGATGATTCGGTTGCAGCCTAAGGAACACTATTAATTTAATCCACAGCTTATAGGAAATTAATCAGGCCTGGTGCGATCAGGTTCGGCGCCCCGAGCAAAAAGCAGACTAAGCCAAAAAATATCAATAGATTAGTGTAGAGTATACCTTGGCACGGGATTTGCTTTGCCAGTGTGTAGCTGCCCCATTGGAAGCGGCTGTATCCCTTTTGGATTCCAGCCATTTGAAATCGGCGTAGGAATCGTTGAAATGTTCATAATCGACCTAATTCAGTGGTAAAAGATGAAACTGATTATGCCAGAGGAAAATTATTCTCACATTTCGGGAACGATGCAAAACCTGTGAAAGACGGCAAACATATTTTTCGAACCGCCCCAAGTTCAGAAATCCACCTTCATTGATATAACCTTAAATTAAAAAATGGACAATTTACATATGACGTGAAATACCCTGGGATGCTGGCTGACGAACTGTACGAACCATCTAATTTTGGTAACACATCCTTGTAAGCTTCATATAAAATGGGTAAGGCACCGTGAACGATGTGCATGTTGGGGAGATTGGGAATAAAATCGTTCCCAACTAAAAAACCCATGAGCACCCAATCGTCGATGATTTTTTCCAAATCGTACGGGAATGGGAGTTTGTCTTTAACGGAGGAAAATTCATGTTCCAGGTACTCGCGAAGCAATGACAAGTGCAATAAGTGAAACGTGGTTTCTTCTGGCGTTGGAATCCTTTAAAAACGGAAATGACAGCGGATAGTTTAAAAGCACATTTACAAACCATTCAGACTACAGAATGTACGAACAAACAAAACGTTCGCCAAAGATCAAAACTCACCGTTTCTGTTGCGATTTTTTCCCAGTGAAACGAACTTCTTCCCTGAGTAGTGAAAAATGAGGATCGTGCGTGCACAAACCAAGCATGATCTGAAAAATTAAATTATATGAGGTGCCTCAAAAGCGAGCATACAATTCTACATTTCATCAAACTTACCAAGTCAGCGTCCAATCCGTACAGACAGTGCCGTGTGTTTGGATCGTACTCGGGTTGGGATTTCTCGTAGCGTATAAAATCCATGATTTTGTGCTCGCCCTCACCCGGAGTCTAAACGATTCAACGAGTCTTTTAGCAAAACGCACAACTGCTTAAAAGGACAAGTCCTTATACGGACCTCGTGTCCGCTCAGGAATATCCTCAATCCTTGCCACGTCCTGTCGTTGGTCACTTTATTATTGACAAAATACTTCAGCTGTTCATGGAGCTTTACCATGAATTCGGTGCCCGGAGTGATACAGTTTGAATCGAATCTTTCTTCCTCGGGTAACTTCTCTCCACGTTGATGAGCTCGTTTCTCCGATTCTTGGGCCTCGCGAGCCGATCTTTTACAAAGGATGCATAACATAGTTCATCTATGTACTGCCTTTTTATCCCTAAACTAGCCAATAACACGAAAGCTGAGCTTATTCTTTACCTAAATCGCCTTCCTCTTTGTTGATTCATTTTAGCCCTTGGGGCCACTCCATCCACCGCCATGAAGAAAACTTTCTTTGGCTTTATCAAGCGAAAAAGGCACTGAAAAAAAGAAGTGTGATAGTTAAATTGGAGAAAATAAATTCAATAATCCTGGTCCGTACCTCCAGATAGTGGAAAATGTCGTTGAAAATTTTCTCTTCGGTAATACGGAAGTGGGGATCATCGTCGTTGGGATGCGAGCACGTATGAATAACTCCATTCATGTCCAAATATAAATTGTCAAATTCTGGAATCTGTAACGTTGGCGTAAGTTCTGTAGTTCACGCAGGAATGTTTGAGCCTAGTCCAAGGTTTGGTTAAGGTTGCTTCATACCTACGTAAAAAAATACGTAAGGCGTATAAAACTTGTTGTATAGATGACGATTTTGACGTCAACACAACACGTTTTATACGTGAATTGCAAAGTTGGATTTTTCCAACTTATACGTCTTACGTATTTTTGTACGTAGGTGTGAAGCAACCTTTAGGGTAGCATGTGTTACTTTTTACCTGATATTCCTTCACTACCTCACTAAGGCAGGGATAGCGTTCGCTCAACCAACGATAGAACTTCGGGACACCCATTTTACTTCTTTGATTGAAACTTAGCTAAATTCTGGAAAGCATGGATATTAATAAAATAGACACGCATGAGTCCTGCACATATAAGTAAGGGTGTAACTTGTCATCTCTAAATTCATGCCAAAATAATGTGTAGCTATTACATGGGACTTAACCCTTTTACATAGTTTACACCCCATGGGCTCTAACACTAATCTGCCCTACAAAGGCAGCTATAATACATAAGCTATATACATTATCATATCAAGGATCACATGCATGCAAATAAAGATAAAAGCCCATGAAAAGGCTGCCTTGCTCATATACTGACCATAAGGTACAGGCATACCAGTACAAGGCAGTTTCTGATATATCAATAGCAGTAATTTCGGCAAGAAATGCAGATTTTAATAATTGTGAATTTAATCAATATACCTTGGTCCAAAGGATATAATATGTATTATTTAATCCAATGCCAATGCATATTATAGGACTTTATATAGAAAACACGTCCACTTCAATGTGCACCCTATTTTCACAATTGAATGCTTGCGCTTTGGATAATAGATGGCGCTTGTATGTTGTTATTCCGCTGAAGGGGTTTGTTCTGCTCTGACATTGTAAACGTGTATTAAAGCAGAATTATTACATGTTTTAAGTATTTAATGTTAATTAATTAGTTATAAAGATGTTTGAGAAATTAAAAACTATTCCAACACATATGGTAAGAGGACGTGAGGTTTAATATATAAAGGTTTGAGTACCTTGCCTACCGGCAATGAAATCACTGATGTGCCTACATGTGATTGTACAAAGTGTGGTACACGTCTATAAATTGTATTATTACATTTGTCTCATTTATTTTAATATAATAGGACTATGAAGGGCAGAAGAAGGCTGAAAAAATCTTTCAAGCAGTTATATTGGTGACTGCCGTAAGTAACAGCTGCCACCGTTTGAGTTTTACAGGCTTTTTTCTATTTAAATTGACCCTGTCTAACAAACTTGTACGTTTTTGTTAACATTTCAGGTAATGGGATTTTTTGCCGGTTATATAACGCAGCAGTTCTCACATACGGTTTATTTCTTGGCGGCGGGATTCGCCCTCTGTTGCATCGTACGTAATACGCGCAATAACAATCTTCTGGAAATTGTGGCTAAGCTATTAAACCAGAGAAATGCCCCAGGATTCCTTTTCATGTTAAAGATGCATTCCCTTCAGGAAATTGTTGCTAAAATGGGGCTCAACGTACGTGCCGGTTACATTTGGTTTGCTGGTGTACGCACGTCGTGAATTGAGACCTATTTTGGAACAAATATGTCCCGAAATTAGTAATGCACCTTTAATACATAGGGAAGGTGAAAAAATATGACCCTAGTTAATCCACTGAAACTCCATCAATAACGGCATTAATTTATGACTTATTAATCCCGAATTAATTATTTTTCCCATAAATTATTTTGGAAATTTTTGGCTAGTGATATATTAGTTCAGTGTAGCTGTGACAGTGATAAGGTTCTTATCCCTTGTTAAATTTCTACTGGTATTTTAAAAGTAGTGGTTGAAAAGTCCAGCGACTCAATTTTGATTTGTATTTATAGTTATTATAGTATTGTAAATTTTCCCAGAAATATTCCATCTCAGCACAACCCAGAAAGGTTAGATTGTAATCAGCAAGCTGCTTTCCAGTAAAAATAATTACCAAGTTTCATAATTTTTCACTTGCAAATTGTTTAGGTAAACAATTTAAATTGTTTATGATGAGCTTGATTGGCAAAAAGTTTTTACCGGTAAATAAAATTGTACAAAACTGTAACTCCATAATTGCAAAAGAAAATGTTGCTGTTGTTGGACTTGCCAATAGTGTTGGGTATTAACTTGAAAGTTAATTCTAAAATACTGATGATTTAAGTTTAAAAAAGGTGGGAAAAAATAATATTTCAAATGCATAATACAGTACATTTTTTTAAATGCTGGAATTTATTTCTTGAAAACAATTATGCATGGTTGATATTGAATTATTGAAATGGGTCAATATAAAACAATGTCTTTAGAAGTTATCGTGGCTATGGCTAAGGAAGAACCTTTCCTTTACAGGACCTATTTACTTAAATTCTATGGTGTTCTTACTTATTTTTTTTATTTTGGGTGTACAGTTAACATTGCCACCCTGGCCCATTTATAGAACTACGCCCCTGCCATGGCAGAAGCCCTTACCAGAAGAACCGGCAGAAGGCACACCCACCGGCAGCTCAAAAAAGCAAAAGAAGAAATGAACTAGCTAAATGCAATCTGTTTTGGTTTAAGGTAATGGTCGATTTCATTTGTTATCAATAAAAGCAATTGAAATTACTTTTTATGCTTTGAGTTTTATTTTCCATTTCTAGAGATTTAAAACTGAAATAGTCTAGATAAAGTTTGTTTTATTTCTTTTTTTGGAGATACAATGTAACTGCAAATTTGTTTCATAAATCTTCTAGAATTTGACAGAAGTCTTAAGCTAATGACAAGTTATTTTTAAATGCAAGGCATTAGAAAATAAAGTCCAGATAACAGTCAGTAATCCGCAATTTGCTGTATGGGAAAACGGCACACAGCATTATCCTTTACTTTCACAGTTGAAGGTCTCAGTTTTTGCAATTCATAAATTCACTTTGTGCATTCATTAATTAAGGGAAAGTCCAGGGACAAGCCAATTCTCAGCAACTAAAAGTCCAATTGTGTAAATTCTGGAATGAGGATCATCAAAATAATAACAATACGGTAAGAATAAAAAGTTATTTTTAAAAAATTATATTGCTTTATATTATTCGTGTAATACTTTTATATTAGGCTTACTTTTAACATGAGGAATAAATAAGTAAAAGGGAAAAGCAATTTAATATGGTGAACCCTGCAAAATACGCAAATCAGAATGTGTGCCAGATTCACCGACTGAAGTGCAGTTGTTTTTAACGAAAGTGTGTTTTGACATTAGCTTATCACACAGTTCAACATTTCAGTTTAAATTATTTTAATTGACAATTAATATGTGAGGACATTTTGCTCACATGGCTTATGTTGAATTTTGATGCTGACTTTAGTCCGGGCCGAGAAGAAGTTTTGAATCTGTACTTCGTGGAATTTGTAACTGGAGGAACAATTGTATTTTTTTTTTCCACTTCAATTTATTAGCTTCTCTTGTTCTTCAGTCCTTGACCCGACGCTTGTGGGGCTTGCCATTGTCTTTTTTGACAGACAGATTTCAATTCTGTAATTGATGAAATTATTCTTTTATTTTTTGTTGCTTTCAAAATACATGTAAATTATACCGTGCAATCCTTGGTAAATTTTCCTCTAGAATTGCTTGCATTTTAATTTTCTATAAGGTGTTATTTATTTTATTTGGAAAAGAGCCATTTTTCTCCCAAAGAAGAAGGGAAACTACATTTTAAATGTATTACAATAAGTCACACGTTGTTCATTTGTGATAAATTTTGATAATTATTGTAAAGCCAGATGCCATTTTCTGTAGCTCCCTACTGGCTTAAATAATAATAACGCCATTTAGTATGGCATTTCTTGCCTTGCATTTTTAATACTTATAATTTTCTGATTGTTTTAATTTCATAAATTTTGTCATATATATGGCTGATGGGAGATTTGTACATTTGCAAATATTACTCGTGTATTAATTTCCTCATATTGTACTTTAAGTTAATTGCTGATTGCATGTTGACGCAATGTATTGGCAATCAATTTTTTTTTTTAAATTTGTCGCAGACTCAATGAACTTCATTGATTAATGCATGAAAGCAATTTTGTGACCCCCTGTATTTTTAGCTCTCTATGACGTCAACGGTCACGTGGTTCGGCGGCCATCTTGCAGGAATAGCAGCCTTCGTTTGGTGCCCGCTCAAAGACGCGATATTAAATGGTGGCTATTTTGCTGTGTTTTTACAACGTTCGTTTACTCAGTTTCCAAATGGCGATATTACCAGGATGGAAGTGATTTATTTAAAGACTGGATGCTTAACAACTAAGTTGCCATGCAGTTGAACAGATTAAAAAACAGTGCAAGCAGGGTGAGTACCAAACCAGGCTAGTGTTTTTTTTATGAGCGCAGCGGTCGTGCGTTTGTTCTTACAACCTGGTATATATTTAGCCTGCTCAATGTTTTGACTAGCATTCACCTCTTAGGCTTAAATCTAAAGCAAATATGTGTGTGTTTTTCAATTATTTTTCATGTCGATGAATTTCTTGAACGATGCTAATGAAATATTGGAAATATTTAGGCTTAAATGCAAATCATACTTAAAATAGAATCCGCGCGCGTGTTTCTCCCCTTGTTGAGAAGTTCGAAATTCTGTAGATTGAAATCTTGCGAAAGGCAAAAATCACAGAAAATTTTGAATGAAAAATTGATTGTTTTTATTACGGTACCCTTGATGATGATGCATTCTGGTGAATGCACTATAGGCAGTCTCACTTTCGTGTTTTTGTTATTTTGTTGCGAAAGCACTTAAGAAATAGATAAACAGCAAATATGCCCAATACAAAGGTTATTGCCATCTGATTTTTCATCGGTTATCCTTATTTTCCGCCAAAATATAAATATTTGACTGGAGAAAACCGATTGTTATATACACTGTTATGCAAAATGGCATATTTTAGTTGTAATGTGTACTGACAAGGTCGTGTAACTTAAATACCCTGGCATACCGGTGTTAATAATTTCGCACTTTTATTTTTTCCCATGATTGAAAATATTTAAAAATCTTCTTAAACCCGGAAGCTGTAAGCCTGTATTCTTCAGATCTAACTGAGGAAATGTTTTTTTGTTTTCATTGAAAGTTCGAGTGTAGTTTTTTTCACTATCTGACCTCTTAATATTAGTGGATAGGTGTGTAGGATCCATTTTTAATTTATTCCAAACTGCAGCTCCCCTCCCTCCACCACATATGCCCATATTATTGAATAAACGCGTGTAACATCTCAAACCCTTGGACAATATGTTGTTTAACGTGCCCACACCACCAACGTTGTCGAATGAATGGGAAGTTTATTTTTCTCTTTGTATTTAGAGGAGTGCCCAATTGAAGGGAGAAGTCTCATTCAATAATTACGCTTGGGCTGATGCTGGGCCACACTTTCAAAACTGACTAAATACTCCTCCTCCCCAACTGCTCCGAAGGGGCTTCACCCGCTCCCTGGAATAGTTTGCAGAATAATTCCTTCTTAACGACTTTTGCACCTCGGGGGCTGTTATCTGACAGCACCGGTACTTCTATAAGTGCTGACAGTTAACAGAACTGAGGTCAGAAAATGGTTTAACAAAGTAGCCTATGGGCCTAAAATGGATTTTAAATCATGTGTCGTGCGTTTCAAAGATTTTGGAACGTCGGAACTGTTATCTGGCAGGATAAACAGCGCCACAGAATAGACTTAGTAGGTCCTGTTTGTGCTGCCCAGCAACAGGTCTATTTCGACCTTAAACATGATTACCGGTACGTTACATTTGAATGTAGCCTGCCACGATTCAAACAACAGTTTTCGGACATCAGGAGTGTTATCTGGCAGCACTGTTACCATTGAAGCATGATTTGATGGCAGGCACATTATGCTCGGAAGGCTTTAATGCATAATCCCATTTTGATTTTCAAAAATTGTAGTCCTGCTTTGACGCTTTTACACTTCTTTAGAATTTTTTTTTTAACAAAAATGGATTTTTGAAAGCGCAGTAAGTATCTTTAATCGGATCACCCGTCAAATCAAACAACGCCATTGACGAGGAATATTTTGGCGGTGGTGCGGCCAGATAACGGATCCCGAGCTCCGAAAATATGGAAACTATGAACTCGTGGTTCAGTTTAATCGAGAGGCTCACAACCCAATTTGACTGGTGGCAGCTGTTTTTAAAATGCATTGGGAGGGAATTCGAGTCTTCCAGAAGTCATTGCTTTCTGCCGAACTCATTCGTGTGTTCGAGCGTAATTACTGTTTTTGTTGTATAGGCCTATAGGTAGATTCACTCGAGGTGTATGCACACAGGTGTAAGGTTTATTTATGAATAGAAGAAAATAAGTGCACGAACCGCTTGCAAACACATTCGAGTCTGCAAGAACAACAAAAAACTCCATTGCCAAAATAGAGAGAGAGAGCGAGCGAGAAAAAAGGACTAGGAAGTGAAGTTATAATACGAATAGAATGAAAAAAACCGCATAAAACTAGTCTCATTATAAAATAAGGTTGGAAACCTGTTCAGTGCCGATTTATGGTGCTAGGTCTATCCGCTGCTTTTATGACTGGGAAAATAAAAGGGATAATATAAATATTAATACACTAACTCGTGCTGGGGGTTTGATTGAGATGCTTTTTTGACGAGCCTTTTACCTGTCGTAAAGTATCTCCAATACGGGCACAGGTAGAGAATCAGTAGTCATCTATAGGTTGGCCTACCTGTAGGAATTTTCGGCGGAAGAGCGTTTTTACGACGAAGATGTCGTGCATTCGTAATGTGGTTTGGAAGGATTTCGAAGTGTTTGGCTGCACTCTCGAAAATTAAGAAAAAAAATCTGGGGGTTTTAATTTTATGCGTGGTGCACAACCTGGGAATGTCGGGGAAGCTTGCAATATTATTAGGGAGTGTGCCAAGTGGGTGTCCCAGCTATGGAATCATTTCATTCTTAAGCCTAATTCAGTGTCCGTGACTTGTGAACCACTCGTTAGCAATGCGGTTGGACTCTTAACCTATGACCCCGTCCTTGCGCATAGTTTTGCCGTTGTCCTCATTTTTATTCGTCCTGTTTTTGGTCTTAATCTGGACGCGTGTGATTTCACCGAACAAACCCCCTCCCTCCTCGTCTATAAATTTTCATAAATTGATGATTTCCTGCGGGACAAATGTATTATAATGGAATTATTAATTCCTGCTGTGTGGACAGTGGTTGTGATTTTGAAGATGACTAACCAGATCATGCAAGGTTTCCTAATTCCATTATTCTCCAAAATCCCTCAAATAAATACGCCTTGAAGGGAAAGTCCCACCTTGTAGCAAGTCAAGTTAAAGTAATTTTCCCATAGATTTTAGCAGACGTTGACAGTTGGTGGCGCCGCCCTCTATGACATGCGTGTATACGTGTCAGTTTCACGAGATCTGATGCCTTATATCCAGTAGAGGGCGGTACGTACTGTCAGTAAAATGGCGCCTATTTGGGCTTTGCATTTTCAACCAAATCCACGTATTCAGTAGGGTACGTTTTATTTAATGATTGGTGGGCTCAAATCCAATTGCAAATTCCGTGTCTATCCTAATTTTTCATGCTCTTTCTATACTATAACCCACTTCTTTCAAAGTGGTACTTTCCCTTTAAATATGCAAAACGTTCGCACATAGTTATTGGGAATACCTCGTAATATCAACTTTAATATGTTCTGTTTATAAATAACTGTAAACTTGTGGGAGTACAATGATATCGATTATTAGGCAATTTGTGCTCGGGGAATGCTGCATATTTGAATATAGGCCATTGTTGTTGTCGTAAGGCTCGTAAACAATTCGAAGCACTTTGTTTATTTGTGAAGGACTTATGTAGGAAAAAGCTGTCATTCGTTGCTGCTGCCAAACAGTTGAACATAACTTACCTTAGGCGCAAAAATCGTGCCCTCTATGGGCTAATAGATTGCTGTAATATGCAGCTTTCGAAAGGCAAAGAGGGCCATGGCATGCTCGCTCGGTATGTAGTCAAAAGAAAAATAAGTAGTTAATGCTAGTTAAAAGAAGGCAACATTTCCCATTGAAAGACCAATTTCTCAATGAGAATATAATGTCCTTTTTAAGAAGTGGAGGAAGGCCATAAGACAATTGGGCATTTGCATATATTTTTGTACCAGAGTGATTAAGGATGCGTCTGGCTTTACGCCTTGAGCAGTGTGTGTGAATTGACCTCCAAAATGAGCCGCATCAAAGCACAAGACATTATTTTATTTATAAAAGTAATGACACGCGGCATTGAATTTGGCGTAAAATTTTTATGTATATTAATTATTGTGAATGTGCGAATAAAATCTGCTCGATGAATCGTTTTTTTTAATAAATTCGCGACTGCATTCTTCTCTCTATAAAAATAGGCAAGGTTGTTACCTTAATAAATATTTAAATTTTAAAAAATGCTGTTTGGCTGCCAGAGGGTGTTCGAGGAAAGTGGCCCATTCGTCAATGCCCAAAAGGGGACTTGTCGAAATAATGTTAATTTTTAAAATGCACCTTACTGAGCAAATAATGGTGTATGGTTTGGTATTTTCAATTTGATCACTTGATTACCTAGATGCAAAATATTTTCAAAATACCTGCAGGGTTTTCAAAGTCTTATATATCTCCCTTGAGCCAAAAGATGGCGATTTGTTTATTTGGTAAAATACCTTGTTTCCACGATTTAAAAATTTGAAAATGAAATAATCAAAGGGAAAGTCCCACTTTTAAAGAAGGCGGTTGTAGGAAGAAGAGCGGGAAAAATTAGGAAAGGCATGGAAATTGCAATTTTGATTTGAGCCCACTCACCAATCAATAAATAAAATGTTCTTAAATAGGCCTACATGGATTTGGTTGAAAATGCAAAGCCCAAGTAGGCGCCATTTTAATGACAGTATGTAGTGCCCTCTGCTGGATCAGCATCGGCTCTCATGAAATACGTAGACACGCGTGTCCTAGAGGGCGCCACCAACTATCAGTGTGTTGATATCTATGGTAGAATAGCGCCTTTGAGCGTGTATTTGGCAAAAAGTTCTGGCAAAAGTTTTTTTAATATGGAAACTTTGCTGCAATTATTAATGTCACAGCTACTCATATCTAGTAAGTGTGAAGTACAACTTATATTACTTGCTACAAGGTGGGACTTTCCCTCTAATAAGCCTGCTTTTGCTGGTATAATTTTTGAATATTTAATTTGTAACATACTTGTTCTAATTGGGAATGACTTTTTTGGGATGACCGCCAGTTTGGCATGGGGTCCTTGGCGTGGGTGCTGGCGGTGATAAAGCTCGTAATTCTATCTTTTTTAAGGTGGGGCGTCCCACGTCATTAGTTGGTATGCAAGCCAACAGATGGCGCTCCTAATTTTGCTGGGGGTCTATG
>JAQIXP010002936.1:0-13995 GCA_034700285.1 Proteroiulus fuscus
ACGGAACAGTCAACTTTGAAAATCGATAACTACATTCAGAATGCATGTGACGTCATATCCATACAACAAGTTTTACTCAATTAAATAGTCTTTGAAAAAAATGAAACCTTATCGTTCAACTTTTACCCATTCTTGAGTTAGAACAGTTTGAAGAAAACGAATTTAACATTGAAATCCCCATAGGCTCATGCTGTTACAAATGTGGACAGCCCCCTTAAAGAAATGTTTATACCAAAACAGACCTTCAATTGTAGAAAACTTCAGACAAAATGATGTTTTGAAGGGAAATTATTGATAGTAATAATGTATTTCTGAAGTTATGATGAGTTAAAGTGGCTAATTTAGTGCTATCATTAATCTCGTATATCATTTGCTGGTTAACGTGATCCTTGACGTCATGCACCATATACGTGTAAGAGAAAAATGGTTCCACAAATACTAATATTTATTAATAACATGCCTATAAAAATTTTTAACAGTAATTTTAATGCACTGCATTTTGAACAGATCGACCCCTTTCAGAAGTAAAGCGCCATCTGTGATGAATACATTTCAACTACAGTTTAGCCCATACTAAAATGGCGGCCCATGTTATTTGCGATAGGTCATAGACCTTTGGCGCCATCTGTGATAAATATTAAATGGCCCAGCAATACAAACATGGCGGAAAATTGTAGTTCATTTTGGCAAATGGTGCATTATATGAGTCCTTTTCAATAATTTTTGACGCAAAACATCATCATTTTGTCAGAAGTTTTCAACAATAACAAGTTTCTCTTTCTTTTCACTTTTCTCAAAATAATTTTAAATGAAATAAATTCCAATTCAATAATTATAACAAAAATTTCAGAAAGTATGCTTTTTATCAAAAATACCTTGCATTTTCCAGATGCAGGCATGGCTAGGATATAAAATTTAAAAAAAAATATCACTCGGAGCATGCAGATGCATTTTCAATGCAAAAAATAGGCAAAGAATTATGAAAACAATATCAAAGGTCTCAGATAATGAAAATAAAATATTAACAATAAATATCTGGGGTTTTATTCACATTTTTAAGGAGCGCAAATGCATAAACCAATAGCTGTCACATCCACGTGGTGTCAAGCAAATCATATTGTTGAAAAGGCATTCAGCCATTCACACTGCCACATCTCTTGAATACCAAAATGCATAAATGGAAAAAAGCAGAAAAAGAAAAAAATCATCAACGAATTGGCCATGACCAAGAGAGAGAAAAAAAGATGCTGGTTTGTGTTATCAATAACGCATATAATGTATGTTGTGCCTATTGATTTCTGTCAACTCTTCAGCAATTTCTTCCATTTCTGACAAGGATGATGGGCTCACAATAAAAATCACAATAGAACAGGAATCACACATTGTTTGTACCTTTTATGATTGCAACATAACGTTGTGATATTGTATATATCCGGTATTACGACAGAAATGAATGAATGAATGCATGATTTATTACGAGAGAACCAAACAGGTGCAATAATATCATTTTGAAAGGCGAAGAAAATGGGCTTGTTGGTCATGAAATGAGTGACTCTCAATAACTAGCAAAAATATAATCAACAGAAGTATTGAAAAATTTCTCAAAATTCCCAGAAAATTAATAAATAACTCGCACATTGAACTGGATCTGGACCTAATTCACCTTATTCAAGTTTTCTAGTCAAAATAATGCAGCTACATTTATGAAATAAATAGGACATCCCCCTCCCCATAAACAATGACTATTACAGGATTTCATTCCCTAAAAATTTTAATATTATGACGATGGCTCAATGCACAAGTAGCGAGTAAGCCAAAAGTTGCTTTTGAGATAATAGATTTTATGAAAAAATGGTATAATTTGGAAATAAACAATGTTAAAAGGCTGAAATTTGGTGAACAGATGAAACAATATATATATTTTAAAAGGAATGTGCTATTTTTTGTTGAATAATTAAATTAGTAAACTAAAAAAGTAATTTGAGGAATAAAAGGAATAATACGCTAGTTTGACTTTGATTAAATTTGCAGGAACGTGAAATAAATTAAGTGTGAAGTAGCCCATGTGCACATCCATTAGTTTGCATATTGAATAAACAAAATGAAAAAAAAGAAAATGACGAAAATTGTCAGTTCGCTACTTGTATTTTAATAAAAGTCCAGGCTGGTCTCAAAAAATTAGGAATTTTAGGAATCCCTAAAATCATTCCTTCTAGGAATGACACCTTGTTGGATATTCGCTACTCTTCACTTAGAATGTAACTTTAACAGTTATTATTGGTTAAATTAATTTCTGTAACTTTAGGTTCATTAGAGACACTTCCAGGATCACAATGGTACAATTGTCTAACTTTTGACAAACTGGCTCATTCGCAACTTGTGAATTAAGTAGGAAAAATTGGAAAAATAAAGGAAATGTAGGAAAATTTGCCAAAATATAAGGCAGATTCAGGACTTTATTACGACTAACTGGGCTATACTGCCTGTTTACTCTTTTAGGGCCAATTGTACCAACAAGGGTTAACTTTAACCCACTGTTAAACTTAGGTTTTCTCTACTTTCCTGAATTTTCATTGGCCCAAATCGGTCCCGTGATCAAAATAACCCATGCAGGGTTAAGACTTAACTGTAGTTGGTACAATGGGCCCTAAGGGAAATTACTTTGTAGTTAATTATAACTGCATTTGTGTGAGCAGGGCACTTAAATGTTTGACTTGCACAACAATACTAAGGAGTTTTCGAAACTTCAAGTATTTAAGCCTATCAAATTTATTATAATTGGTTTTACCAGAAAAATAAATATTGGACTGATAAAAGTGCCAAGAGTGGGGCAAAAGGCATATTCATATCTTATCAATTTTAATAAATGGCTAAATTGCATGTCATATAATATTAACCTCAGCTTTGATCCATATAAGCATAATGAATAAAGCAGCAGGCAAAAATGCTTTAAAATACAGTTCTAAGACCCAGAGGAAAAATCAATCTTAATTAAAATTAACGTAAATTAGTGTAGAATCAATTACCAGTATTATTAAGACAAACCTAAGTACAGGCAGCATATCCAACTACAAATTTGGAACTACATGCCAATTTTTGACGTGTAAATAAAATTAAAATTAATTTATAGTAACAAAAGCAGCAGCAACAATAACAACAACAATAAAGTTGTCATAACTTCTGTAGGTGAGAGTGTTTTGGTGAAAGTTTAAAAGTTATGGAACAAACTTTCCTAAATTTAAAAATAAATCTTGTATTATTGTTCACTTTGGGGGAAAATAAAATCACAAGGTGCAATTTAAATTCAATGAGAAACTAATGCTAATGTTCATTTTTACGGATGATCTGATATTAAAGTTCACTTTCCAAAGAAAAACGACTGCTATTGTTCGATTTAGGATATAAAAAAAAACTGAAGTTATAGTTTATGTTATAGAACAAAACTAATGTTAATTCTTATCAAAAGCTAATGCTAATGTTTAATCTTATCAAAAACTAGTGCTGATGTTAATTCTTATGAAAAACTAATGCTAATGTTCAATCTTATCAAAAACTAATGCTAATGTTTAATCTTATCAAAAACTAATGCTTATGTTTAATCTTATCAAAAACTACTGCTAATGTTAATTCTTATCAAAAACTAATGCTAATGTTTAATCTTATCAAAAACTAATGTTAATGTTGATTTTTATAAAAAAAACTAATGCTAATGTTAAATCTTATCAAAAACTAATGCTAATGTTAATTCTTATCGAAAACTAGTGCTAATGTTGATTCTTATAAAAAAATAATGCTAATGTTCAATCTTATCAAAAACTAATGCTAATGTTTAATCTTATCAAAAACTAATGCTTATGTTTAATCTTATCAAAAACTACTGCTAATGTTAATTCTTATCAAAAACTAATGCTAATGTTTAATCTTATCAAAAACTAATGTTAATGTTGATTTTTATAAAAAAAACTAATGCTAATGTTAAATCTTATCAAAAACTAATGCTAATGTTAATTCTTATCGAAAACTAGTGCTAATGTTGATTCTTATAAAAAAATAATGCTAATGTTCAATCTTATCAAAAACTAATGCTAATGTTTAATCTTATCAAAAACTAATGTTATTGTTAATTCTTATAAAGAAACTAATGCTAATGTTAACTCTTATCAAAAACTACTGCTAATGTTAAATATTTATAGAAAGCAAAACTAATATAAAAGCTAAATCAAATGTTCAATTGTCGCTGAACTAATGTTTATTTTTAGGCAACACTAATGTTAATGCTCACAATTTAGAGAAAAGTTTACTTTATCAGAAAACTAATGTTAATTGTTGTACACAATTTAATTATTGTAACAGAAACTAACATCAATGCTATTTTACACAAAAAACTAATGTTCTAGCTCATATTTTAGATAAAAACTAAAGCCAATGGTTTAATTTCTATACAAAAAAATAATGGCAATGAATAATAGCTGAAAAACTTGATAGGCCAAATCCAAGTGCAAAATAAAAAGAGAAAGCATTTACAATGGGATCACTCCTATAGTTATTACGACTATTGCTTTCTGTCCCTTGGTTACAGTCTTAAAGTGCACTAGGGAAAAGATCACAGAATCGGATCTCCAAATGTTCTCATCCCAATATAGTGTTAACAGGCCTTTTCCCAATTTTACTTCGTGCAAGGAATGGTTAAAATGTCCTATCACCACTTTGCCATTGAGTCTCTGACCAAAACGTTCATTGACTATAGCAAAAAAAGAAAAGAAAAAAAATCTGCAGATTTACAAACGGGAATCATGGGGATTTGAGGAGATTTCAGTCATTATCTGCTGGAATCGGGTGACAAGCGAAAAACGATAAATTGTGTTTGAAAACACGGGGAAAAGCAGAAATAAAAAAGACGAAAAAAACGTGATCGGGTTAACTAAACGAGCAGAGCAAAAGATCAATTCGGAAAATGCTGCAAATGACCAAAAGGATTTGTTTAAAAAAACATGCAGAATTTAAATGCTAAAGCAGAACGAGAAACTCATCTGATCTAAACAAGATTTAAGTAGGAATTTATTTAAAAGTAGAAAAATATCATAAAAATGTGCGGTTTTTCTAATCACTCGTAAACAATGTAAATTCCATTTCATTAGCTCTAATTTGTTTTTGTGCACCAGTATGCCAATACCAGATAAGCCAGTGTATGTCTAATACATGTTTGGTTAGCTACATATAAAACATGCATTTTTTCCACCAACATATTGAAATTTTATGCAATTTTTGATAATATTGGAATATTCTATGATTTTGTAAGAAATTTGTTGTGATTAATGGATTTCAATGACACAGAAAACTATACCTCTGTTCAACATATCTTTACCATAGGTCTCATATATAAGATGAGTTCAACTTTAAAAAAAAGTTGAAATGAATTTTTAAACTGATATTTTAACAATTAGCAAAATTCCTGTAAATAAAGCTCAAAATAGATGAAAGATTGCAAACATTGGGCAAAACATTGCTATCAAGATACCTGCACCAAAATGGAATAATGGGACCAGTATTCTAAATACTTGCACCAATAAAACCAATATATTGCTTGTACTGGCAAATTCCTGGGTAACATCCAGTAGTATACCAACACAGCTAGCATTATTGGTGAAATTGGATCAATATATTCGCCAGTAAAGTCCCTAATACTGGTTACATTATCTAAGCCGTATAGTTTGAATATAATGTTGCTATGAAGATACCTGCATCAAAATGGAATAATGGGACCAGTATTCTAAATATTTACACTAATAAAACCAATATAATGCTTGTACTGACAAATTCCTGGGTAACGTCCAGTAGTATACCAACACAACTAGCATTATTGGTGACATATTATTGGGTTACTTCCAGTATGCAATTACCCAACACAGCTAGCATTTTTAGTGAAATTAGCCCAATATATTCGTCAGAAAATTCTATAATACTGGTTATATTATCTACGCAGTATAGTTTGAGAATAATGTTGCTATTAAGATACCTGCATCAAAATGGAATAATGGGACCAGTATTCTACTAAATTTTTTATTAATATATTGCTAGCTTATACTGGCAAATTCCTTGGTTACTTCCAGTATGCAACCACCAACACAAGTAACATTATATAGGAGATATTGGTCTAGCATTTTCTCAAGTAAAGTCCAAATACTGGTTATACTGGAAATTGCAATTATACTGTTGATGTAATTATTGCCCTTAAAATTGAGACTGTTACTGCTGTTATATATTGCTGCATTGTTGTTATTAATGTTTTTACTACTATTGGTTACTTGTTTTTGGTGTTATTACTATAATTTGTTATTTTCCTTGCAATTTTGCAATTATTTGTACTTAAATTTGTAATAGCAATCATAATTTCAATAAAAATCCTTCATGGGGGAGAAAGCTTAGCAAATTTTAATTAATTCATTATAGTTTACTTCAGTTAATTACAATTATTAATCCGCTGGTAAGCAGTAAAATAAAACTTTTGTTTTTCGCATATCTATCCCCTTAATAAATGCACATATCCTTATTACGAAATTTGCCATATATAATGTAACCTAGTTCCAAAAATGCAATACACTAACAAAGTTTTTAACTAATATTTTAATATGCAAGAACTTGACAGAAATTTATCTGCATAATGCACAATTAAATAAGTAGGATCTCATGCGAGGGAGAAAAAGCAATAACAAGCCATGATGCATTCTCTTACTAATTAAGTTTATATCAATTGTCAAGTATCATATACTGTATATTTAATATCATAATTTTCATGTTGCATTCATTATGCATGTCATTCAATGGAAAATAGGAAACGTTACGATGATGAGATAGGAAATTAAATTAATAATAATGAAAACAAAGCAGAATATTACATCCACTTCAATCAACCATTTGGTTTTTTTTAGAAATTCAATACAATTTAATGAAATTTGTAAGCAGTTTTTTTTTTATCGAAAAAGAGCATTCGCTCATTTAAAAATACTTTCCATTCAAAACAACAAAAAAACTCTTTGAAACCGAAATTAATGTTTTATGAAGCAAATACAGGATATAAATTAATAAATTCTCTGCAGTCAGTATAGCAAATAAAAGGCCAACAAAACATCACGTCTGAACAATTTTTCAGAAAGTTAATATTTGCATAAGATATTTTAGTTGGTGAGATGAAGTGGTGAACAAAACAAGACGAAATAATATTTTCATTTTTACACAAGCAGCCAGATGTAAAAATGGATTTGGATAATAAAAAAAAATAAATAAACAATATCATATTACTCTTGGTATTTATCCTGACAGAATTCATATTTAAACAAGCCAGTAAATACTTCCACAAAATCAATATTTGAATTGTGCAATTATTACAACGTATATTTTATGGGCCTATACCTCCATTGAGAGTTATAAAATGCCAATATTCCTCATATATAAAAGTAAAAAAGCCCATATATATATCCAGAACAAACAAAACTAGATACTGCTGAACATTTTAGTTAAGCCTTCTTCGTACTAAAATGCTATCTCGGCAGTATTATTTTAGTTAATTGAAAATTAGATTGATGCATTTGCATTCTTTTAATGGCCCCATTAAGCAGATGAGTAAAACTCTCAAGTATACAATTTTTTTAATTAAGTGCTCAGCTAATCCACCTTTTCTTTACAATATTGAAAGATTCGAAATCCTAATATTCCTAAATTGAAAAATGTAAAATGATTTTCTCAAATTGTGCAAAATATAGGATAATGCCACTCAGTTATGATGCCATATAAGCTGTGTTGTCTCTTATCATGTGACGTCATTTGGAGACTTCAAGGCAACCACGTGATTGACTTGCATATCTAAAAGCACATTTTCTTGCTGAATAGCTCTTGAAAAAAGTATTGGGCAAAAATTACAGAAAAAATTCTGCCTATGTTACTCTAAAAAAATCCTAGGAAAGAAAAGGTTTTAATTCAACCAGGCAGAAATATACTCTGCTAATGTATGAAGTGGCTTTACAGTTTACATTAAAGGGAAAGTCCCACTTTGAAAGAAGGTGGTTGTAGGAGAATAAGCATGACAAATTAAGAAAGGCATATAAATTGAAATTTGATTTGAGCCCACCAATCAATAAATAAAAAAAATGTCCTGCATACTGGATTTGGTTAAAAATGCATAGCCCAAATAGGCGTTATTTAACTGACAGTATGTAGCGCCCTCTACTGGATAAAAGGCATCAACTCTCAACTAACACGTAGACACGCATGTCCTAGAGGGCGCCACCAACTTTTAGTGCCTGCTGAAATCAATGGAAAAATGGCGAGTAATATGTATTTGGCAAATTTTGCTGCAATTATTATTGTCACAGCCATTCATATCTAGTAAGTGTGAACAACTTAAATATCACCTTTTACAAATTGGGACTTTCCCTTTAATAATTTTAAATTTATCACTAAATAATCTTGAAGTAATGGCCGATCAATGCTGCTTTGGCAACATGACAAGGGCTGTTATTTCTGTAATTCCTCTCATTTCTGGAAGACCTTTAAATACCAAAAACTAAATAGCTAGCCAGAAATACATTGCCAATTTATTCTAATTTAAACATGAATAAGCACTTGAATAGTGGGTACAACTACACAAAACCAGAAACGTTTAAATGTTAAACTAAATTATTGACTTTTGTTTCTGATTCTATAGGACGGAGAGGTAAATGGCAAAATTCAATGCAATACAAAACTTGGAATCCAAAAACACAAGAGAGGCTATTTACATAGCAAAATGAAATATTTTTATACACAAATACCATCAAGTTTTCGCCCACCACTAATTTTTTTTCCACGGCAGCAATGCATCAGTACAAAAAAGACGAGAAAGAAAAGTCTATTTTCAGTTCTGTAGGCCTACAGCAGCAACAACAACTGACTGTGCATGAAGGCAGTGCTGTTGCTTTTACCCCATACAATCCCTATCCTTCCACGCCTCTTCCCCCATGCACACAATCATTCTTTCACTGCAGTCTATTCAATAAGGCTTTGATACACACATAAAAAAAAGCCCAAACTGCAAACATTTTTGGATATATGTGGGTGGGTGTGTCTGTTGAAACGTTCCTGGGTGTTACTTTCAAAGCAATAACATTTCCTTTGATAATGCTCTTTTTTTTCCACAGGCTTCTATTATAGGCCAGCCTTTTGTGGATGGCTGAGCCTAAGGATATGGGAGTAATAAAATGAACCTCTGCCTTAATGGCACAACTGTCACATTGGATATGAAACATATACCTAGATATAGACTATACCTGCCTGCCTGTTTCATATTTTTCCACCACCATCAACAATATTCCTGATCCCACCCCAAAATCCATCCACAGTTAACCAGAACTTGTATGGGGATAAATTACAACAAGGGTTTATTCCATCAGTGACACATTTTCCCTAACTTTTATGCACATTTCATTTACATACATTCATGAGATTTTTGGGGTGGACCGGATCGTAAACGTGGGCAAGTTTTAGTTAAAAAAGGATTTCGCCCAAACAATTTCGTTTTATATGCCATTTAAATGTAACTGTCAATAACCATTTCAGAGGCTCCCAGCAAAGCTTCAGAATTTACCTCTAGCGTGCAGTTATGTTTGAAGCTGATGTAAATATACAGACATTGTGTATTGTTCAAATTTATGATGGACTGAAATCATTCCTCTAAAGACTTCTTGCACCAAGCAAAAGAATTCCATGACATCTTAAAAAGGCACTATGAGATAAGTGATACATGTACAGGACAGGCAAAGTTTTCCATTTCTTTTATTAAAGGGAAAGTCCCACTTTGTACCAAGTTATATTTAAGTTGTTCACGCTTACTAGATATGAATGGATGTGACATCCCAGTAAAAAATAGTGTGCGAAAAATTCGAAGTTTCTGCAGTTTATTTGCAGTCTAAAACTGCAGAAAAACTGTAATTGAAATCTACATTTTTGAAGTTTTATGGAACAAAAGCCTGCATAATTTGTGCAGTTTTTGTGTCGAAAACGTGCATGTTTTCTTTTTCTACAGTTTTTCTGCATTTTTTCTACAATATTTCTGAAAATTGTCTATGGTATTTCTGCATTTTTTCTACATTTTTGTGATACAGAAAAATTGCAGAAATACTACAATAAAAAAATGTAGAAAAACTGTATAAAAAAACATGCAACTTTTCTACATAAAAACTGCACAAATTATGTAGACTTTTGTTTCTATAAAACTTCAGAAATGAGATTTAAACTAATTTTTCTGCAGTTTTAGACTGCAGAAGACTTTGAATTTTCTGCAGATTTTTTTTGCTGGGATTAAAAGTTACAGCAGTTTCCATATTGAAGAAATTACGACGTTTGCCAAATACATGTTAGGAGCCATTTTTCCATAGATTTCAGCAAACAATGCTATTTGGTGGCGCCCTCTAGGGCATGTATATCAATGTGTTCTATGAGAACTGATGCCTTTTATCCAGTAGAGGGCGCTACACATAGCTTTACACATGTGCTTTACTTTTTCATAGAAATTCATGTATTCAGGATATTTTATCTAATGATTGGTAGGCTCAAATCAAATGAATTTTTTAATTTTTGATGCTCTTTTTTCCTACAACTTACTTCTTTCAAAGTGGGACTTTCCCTTTAATAATGTTTGGTCAGTGATAACCTTAAAGAAAATGCTAACACCAAACAAACCTGCAATTGTTCAATACTTCAGGTATGATAATGTGCTTCTTAATGTTCAACCAATTGCAAATTTTCTGAATAATATTACAAAATATTGAAGAAAACCTAATTTTCTCGAGTTTATGGATGATCCCAAACTACAAATTCAGTGATCTGTTATTCGGAAATAACAATCTAGCCCCACAAGTAGAATGAAATATCAATCTGACACTAAAGATTTGTTTGTCTCATATTTTTAAAGAAATACATCGGAAAAATCTCCAAATATATAAAACAAATCCGCACTCCTAAATTATTCCCTAAAAACACTTTGAAAGCACCGACTGACTTTTGTCTATAGCAGGACACGAAAAATATTTATTTTCTCAAATATTTTATCATAATTTATTTCCATCGATTTTTGAAGTGTGAACCAGCATCTGCAAACTACAGCACAACAAACTTGGGCCTGGTTTCGACAGTATGGAACTTTATTCAGATAGAAAGAAAAAAAAACACTTTCGAAAAATATTATCGATTACTTGCTTTTTTGCATGCTTTTTCTTTTGGGCATTTTTCATTCTTCCAAAAATAGGCAATTTTAGCATGCACATATGCCTACTCGTTTTTGCTTCAATTTGAAATTGTCATATTAACAAAATTACTCTAGCTTTTCTCTTTCACTTCATGGAAATTTCAGTACGAGTTCACATATAAAGAAATACTCCCAAAAGCTAATATAAATACTGCCAGTACTTTGCATTTGAAATTTTTAAAAGAAAAATGAAGCAAAAAATATCATCTGTTTCCTTTATTTTTTTCCTATCTTTTACAAAAGACTATTTTATGCTAAGTAGGTAAAAATTGGGAATTCTTAAAATATTCACAGAACGGCATGTACATTTCTATTCACTTACTAAATGTCTATATTTTTCTTGCCATTTAAAACACCTTATTCTACGAATGTGGCGACGCCTAATGGCTCCTCATAAAACTATTTGTTGTTGGCATCGTTAAAAAATTTGTAGCAAAATTTGGGGCAAATATTGTACCAAAAATAATGTTTGACTTAACTTAATTGAGCATATTTACAGAAAATAAATATCAGTATTAACATAATTATATCATTGTAAATAACCTTCAGGAAACAACATGCAGTTTTTTGCAGAAAATTTCAGGCAATGAAAATCCGCAGGTTCAATTCATCACTAAAAATCTACTAATTTTTTGCACAATTTTTTACACTTATTCGCTAAAACCTACAAATCTGAGACAATTTTTGCAGAATCGTAAATAATCTTCAGGAAACAACATAGTTTTTTGCAGAAAATTTCATTTAATGAAAATCACTTAATTTTTACTAGTACTCAAATATTAAAGCAGAAAACTACACGTGTTCACCGATCTATAATTCTGATAGACAATTTTTGCAGAAACTGTGACTCAACTTTTCCCCCAAAAATCTGTTAACAAAAGTTTGAGTTTTTACGAGCCACATTTCTTTATATAAAATACTCTGCAGAAAACAACATGCAGTTTTTTTGCAGAAAATTTCCGTTAATGAAAATCTGCAAATTCAATTCCTTAAATCTAACGATTTTTTGCACAAAAAATAAAGCAGAAAACTACACAGGTTCGCCAACCTACAATTCTGACAGACAATTTTTACATAAACTGTGACTAACCATTTCCCCAAAAATCTGTTAAAAAAACCTTTATGAATACATATTACAAGCCACATATCTTTAAAAAAAAATAATCTTCCGGAAACAACATGCAGTTTTTTGCAGAAAATTTCAGTTAATGAAAATCTGCAGGTTCAATTCCTTAAATCTAACGAATTTTTGCACAAAAAATAAAGCAAAAAACTACACAGGTTCACCAGCCTACAATTCTGACAGACAATTTTTACATAAACTGTGAATGGTTTTTTCCTCAAAAATCTGTTAGAAAAACTTTATAAGTACACATTACAAGCTGCACTTCTTTTTTTAAAACCAACATTGTCATAACAATATCATATTTTGCCAAAACCTCCAGTGGCCAATAAAAGCCGATGTATATTAATCTAGTTCCTCTATACAAGCCTAATATTAAGACAACAAAATGGGGCCAATCTTGAGTGGGGTTACTCAACCTCAAACTTTCTGTACTTTTTGGGCAATATAAATAAGCCTGTGAATGTAGCAAAAGAGTCGCATCGAATTGGATATGCACATAAATCTTTTGCGCTTGGGACATATCTCTGTTCAATCCAGCGCACTTTTTAATGCCGATTTGGCGTTTTTACGCAACAATGCGCAACAAGATATTTTATATCGTCATAAACTTTGCAATTTTACGAGATGGAAAATTTCCAAGGACAAGATGAAAAGTGAACGAAAGAGGTCAGATCGGGGCCTCCGTACATCCAAGAAAACTGCAATCTGCATCACTTAAGTCACCAAATTGGATGTGGCCTCATAAATTAAAGATGATGCCTGCAGTTATTTCAAAGGTTTATTACATTAGGCTATAATGGGATTCTTGAATAATTGCATCACTGGAGAAATCTATAAATTCATCTTTGAAAAATTTTCAGGCAAAGGCGAAATGGGTCGTAATTCAAAGCGAAAGCTCTATAGCCCTCGTTTTAACTATATTGTTTGCGCAGATATTCAAAGAATAAAGGGCAAGTATACAGATGTTGAAACTGGATCAATTCATTGCCTGTAGATAGGCAATCACTGATAGCACGCATGCTTGCCAAAACATAATGTTTGGGCAGCAAACATTTCATTTCATTTCAGAATGCAGAATACTTATACTTTGCAAAAATAAAAGCTACCTGTATACCTCAAAACTTTTTTGTAGAGTCGTGATCTGTATTTACAGAAAACGTGATAAAACTTTGTAATGAAGGACATTTCTGCCAAATTATCTGCAGAAATTTGCTATCTTTCTATTTTAAAACAAAATTCTACAGAAAGCCTTTCACATAGGAAAAGTCCATCTTTATTTCCCGGTTTCGTATTTTGGGGTTGTGATTGGATCCTGCGTTTTTGTGATCCAGTTCACAAGTAGTTGTTACCAATATCATATAGGCAGTGGCGTAGCCAGCTTTTATAGTTAGGAGGAGCGAGCATGCAAAAAGGCGCCCCCCTGACCCCCAGTGGCGTAGCGAGGAAGGGGGGGGGCGGGGGGATGGCGAGCAGCCCCGGGCCCCGCTTTGAGGAGGGCCCCAAATTTTGGTGCCAACCCCCCCAAATAAATATCACTTTAGGTAATTTTTAGCTCATTTTTGAGTGTTTTGGGGCGCCTTTTTTCAATTTT